>BDUI01002975.1:41132-61810 GCA_002335545.1 Apodemus speciosus | reverse complement strand
CTGTATCACACTAACCTTTACAAGACACATTCTATGCATAAAGGAGAGTTGATACAAAAATAGAGATGGAAATTGGTCCCATACAGAATGTTAATTATTTCGTGATAAATGTACTAGTTGGTAATATCAAAATTAAGGGCAAGATGCTCAAGTTTTTAAAACTGTAATGGTGAGAAACAAAGTTCTAAGTATAAAATTGTAAAAATGTCTGGAGGGAYGGTATCATGCAATACTCCTGGCGGTGGTGTGGGTGTTATGGCATTGACTACAATAATGGATGTGCTTCACCATAAAGATAGAGTAAATAGTCCTACAGTATATCCAATGTAGGACGGTGTTAATTCTGTTAGATCAGACAATGCCCTGTTGTTGTCTGCTAGTGGAGGGATAAATCACATTGTGGCCAGGGTCATCTTTGTAGAAGTAATAATACGTATGCTTGAGTATAAATCAGCACCTGTGGGATAAGCGGTCTGTTTATTAGTTGACCTGATAGAATGACTGCCAACATTACTCTATCGAGCCTGAGCTACAGCTCATGAGGCCCCGCTCATGCGTATTTAGGAGCTGAGACCCACTTTAGTCATAAAGCCGACAAGCTGAAAGTAGCTAGAGAAAAATCGCATGGTGTTTTAGGGACTGAGCTGTACAAGGTGGAGTCTGTGTAGTGCCACGGTAAGGACGGGTTGGGGCAGTTGTAAAATATAAAGTCGAGGAAGTTAATTGTCACAGATTTCTTTTATTGCATTGGTGATAGACTGAGGAGGGCCACAAGGAACAGGGACAGTAGATACGTATATGTAYCCCAATATTTTTATTTGACTAAATCTAGGGGTGTTGTGGAAAGAAAATTCCAAATGATTAATCATTTCATTAAATTATGAAACAGCCCTCAGACATGCCCTTTCCTCCTGCCCAGGCCTGAGAGTCTGGGTCAAGCCTCTGCAGTATTCACCAAGCCCACCAGGCATTTCCAGAAAACACGAATCCTAAATTTAAAGGATTCCTGAGTCTTATGAGGAGTGCTTAGGGTCTTTGGTGAGCGGGAGCTTTAAACATTTGAACAAAGGTCTCAATTCCATTGTGAGTAGTCAACTGGAACTAGAAAGTATAAAGTACAATAAAAGAGGGACACACACACACACACACACACACACACACACACACACACACTCCTCGAGGCAGGGATTGAGAAGAGAATAACTAGCAGCCCTTTTAACAGATGGGAAAAGACGGGTGAGACGGTATGGAACACACCCCTTTCAAGATACAGCAGCGCCATCTTCCCCACCCACCCTCTCTCTCCATTAACCTAGGATCATCTGTAAGCTCAGAAGCAACACACAGAGAGGGCAGGGTGGAATTTTAAATCCGATGAAGCTCATAGGCCGGATGAACAAGCTGCAGACTCAWGCTGAGAAGTCTGTCCCCTGTTTGGGGAGCACGTGTCC
Source organism: Apodemus speciosus (assembly GCA_002335545.1). Lineage (NCBI taxonomy): Eukaryota > Metazoa > Chordata > Mammalia > Rodentia > Muridae > Apodemus > Apodemus speciosus. Next base: position 60,359 of record BDUI01002975.1, on the reverse strand, counting down.
TTGCAGAGTCCACAGGGAAGTATGTACCCAGATGTCTGTCCTAGTTAGGAAGSTACAGAATGACACTGTGGGCTTCAGACAAGCAAGGGCACAGATGAAAWTARTTTAGGATCATTTGGCCCTCACGGCTTGCCGGAGATGTGTCATTCTCAAGAACCTTCCATAATTCTCTGTGGAGAAATCGGAGGTGTCCTTTCACACGAGATCTCAATCACGGGAGCAGCTGATGCATGCTGGATACTGCAGAGCAAGGACGTCCTCCTCAAAAGTTCTCAACACACTCCCCGTCTGGCCACACTACTGTTCGAGTGTCCTGTCTGTCTCCTTCCAGAAACAAATAGCTGTAGCGCACTGTAAGGAGAAAGCTAATAACGGATTTTTAGCGTGAAAAATGGCTTCTTGCACTAATGATTCTACTATCACTACATGAATCAGAGTTAAAAGATAATATAGGGCTGAATAACTGTCTATAGTTCAAGGGGAAAAATTTAAGAAATTCCCCAGAATATTTCTTCCTGTTGCCATTTCATCAGATTTAAAAAAAAAAAAAAAAAAAAAAAGTCCTTGCATTCCACTTTACCTCGAGGAACCAAGGGACCAGCGAGAGTCCTGGTTGTCCTGAGTGTCTTTGCCCTTCCTGACAAGCCAGTTTTCTTCTGGTGACACACTTATTGCTAAGAACAGCTAGAATGATGGTGGGTCAGTCGGGGCAGGGATATGGTTCTACTTGAGTCCTCACTCGCAAGTCAATGTTAGGATTCCAGGGATCAGAAAATTGGGAATGAAACAAAAGCACAGCAGGGACCCGGTGAGGGGTAGGAGGTCCTGTCAGGACACTGGCTGCATGCCCACCGTACCAGAGTGACCCTTCAGACTCCAGTTTTCTGTAGTTTCCGGTGCCCAGCAGGAAGCTGTCAGGCTGGATGCATTGGGACCCCTTTCAAGCATCCTCAGGCCTAGTTCTCCCAGGCAGGCCGTGTTTGACCAGACCTGCAGATGCACCCGAGGCAGATTTGGGACTCCATGGTGACCCCACCCAAACATCATTAGGACTGAGTATCCTTGTCAGGTGGGGGTTTGACCAGGTCTGTAGATGCAGCCTGGGCAAGTCGGAGACTCCCTGGAAGTTGAGCTGGGCAGAGGAAAGGCAGGCCTGTCATTTGCACACTAATTGGTACTTCTTATTAGGAAAGGTCTGGGCTGACTCGGGTCCAGGGAAGGTGCCCACAGCACAGCACTGATTGGCACCGGCTGAAGCCGGTTCTGATGGTAAACGGCTGGCAGATGCCACCAGCGCTGTGACACATAGAGTGCCCCGACACACACAGATCTCTGCATTCTCCCTCTACTGGTTGGAACCGGTGCTGCGCTTGATGCCTGAAGGGCCTGCAGGATTCCTGCAGGGAGCCTCAATACTGCTGGGCAAACATCTGGGTCTGAGGAGGTGGTGCAGAGATGCCTGTGTACTCTGCCCATTCAGTTGCTGCCACGAGCAATCCTGGGGGACTGAAAATATGAAGAAGTTGATAACACGAGGGCAGCAGGAGCCGGAATAGAAGGGACTCTGCATTGCCACTTTACACTGCAGATGCAAGACAAGCACCAGCTGCAGAGCAGGAGTGAAAAGGGAACGCCCATCAGGCGACTTCAAGCCAGATTCACTACCCTGTGACTTGAGACCTCAAACAACTTAAATGTGTTCCCTGAACAGAGTGCTCAGACACTCTTCCCTTGGGCCTCTGACTGTGTGTCCACTGAAGCAGCTCTGTAGGATGTCTGTCAGCTGCTACCTCTTGAGTCTGTTAACCCACAGGCAAGACTGAGACTCCACTCTGCTTCAAGACTGAGCACACACATAGAAGAGTGTCAGGTAACACAGCTCGAAGGGATTGGTCTTACGTGTAAATGCTTCCAGGGTTGGACAAACTTCAAAATGGAGCTTGTCTGCATTGTAGGCTGGATTGCTTGTTGTGTGTGTGTGTGTGTGTGTGTGTGTGTGTGTGTGTGTGTTCAGGAGAGGGGTTATTCCACTCAAGCAGCTTCAGTTTTAAAGTTTTCTAAAGACACCAGAATTTTCACCAGACAATTGCTCCTTCCTACTGAGCAGCAAGAGAAAATTACAATGAGAACCTGGTAAACAGAGGCACAACCTAGTCACCTGTGGCCCCTACAGTTTGGCTGTCCCTCTGGAAGCCACCTGATGTGTGGGAGCCGTGTAGGAGGGAGCTCAGCATAAGAATAGCTATTCAAAACCTCTACATTTTAGGATTCTTTTTCCATGGCCATAGCATGCCAATGGTGCCTGAGCTTAGTTGTCATGGCTACCAGGAAAGCCAAGGGAGTAGGTGCTGAAGGATGAAAGTGTACATGGAATGAGAAGCCACTGACCAGTTACTGATACCCACAGATCCTCAGACTCCTGCCTGGAGACCACAGGCCACCACCAAGGCTTTACATGCTCCATTCCTGAGACTGGCACTTCCCGTCCAGTAGAAAGCAGAAACCACATAGAACATCACGTCCCTGTGCCCAGAGTGAGATCTCACATAATGGGATTCTTCACTCCGCAACCTCCTCAGACCCAGTCTGCAGATCTCCCAGCCATGCAAGGTCCATTCTGCTGCTTGCCTGGACTCATACCCACAGTTGAAGAAACTCACTTTTTGATGAGTGGGGTGTTGCTAACTGTGTAATAGTCTCTTCTACAGCATTCATCAGTCTCTGAGCTGTGCCAGTCCTTGGATTTTATCTTTATCTATAGCTGGGGAACCTTGAATACAGAACTGGTAGTTAGAACCATAACTTGTGATTCTGCAAACAAGTAACCAGTCAGATAACCTTCCTGGGGGAGCCAGTGTTAGCTTTTCCTATCACAGGACACTAGACTCAAAAGTTCATTGCTGATTATAAATCTGGATTTGAATGATTGCCAGAAACAATGAGAGAAGTGCTATGTAGACAGGGACAGTGAAGTGAGAAGAAGGTGACGAAGGGAGACACGGACTCCCCAGATGTCCCCAAGTGTGGGAAAAGGACCACCACAGCCATGAGGACACAGGGAGGCATGGCTTTGACCACTTGATGCTGCAGAATGGAAAAAAATGCTTCCTTGGGGTTCCAGGAAAAGTCAATGTCTTAATCAATATTCTATTGCTGTGAAAGATGTAATGACCATGGTAACTCTTACAAAAGAAAGCCTTCAATTGGAAGCTTGCCGACAGTTTCAGAGGTGTAGTTCATTATCATCATGGTGGGGAGCATGGGAGCATGCAGGCAGACATAGTGCTGGAGACAGACCTGAAAGCTACATCTGAAGGCAGGGAGGGAGGCTTTACATGAGCCTCACATGGCTCTTTGAAGCCTCAAAGCCTAAGTCCAGTGCAACACTTCCTCCAGAAATGCCATACCTCTTAATCCTTCCAAAGAGATCTCCCCCTGATGACTAAGCATTCAAATGTGTGAGCCCATGGGGACATTTAAAACAACCACATTCAGTGAGTATAGACCCTGAGGAGAGGCCAGTCCAAACTCCGAGCCACATCTGAGATTACCTGGGATACAGCAGTGGCAGCAGCTCCCACTCATACCTGTTGACTAAGAGTGGCATCCAAAGTCACGGCAGCCTGTGACCATAAGGAAACAGCCAGCAGGTAGAGAGGCTGGTGTTTTCCCACATGCCTTCTAATTCCACTTCGTGTCTAGCTCTGTCAGCCCTGCACAGATCAGGGTTTGGATAACCGAGGGAGCCTCTATTGACACAGCTGGGCAACCCTGGGCCAGCAGGACTGCATGTGGGGCAGGCAGTAGTTGCAGTGTACATTAGCCCTAGAAGTATGGCATCCTTGTGACCATCCCCACATGTTTTTCTAAGACCATACACTTCAATTGACAGGTGCTGTACAGTTTGAAAATGCCATTCTATCATCATGGTTAAGGGAGATTAGCAAAGTCTAGAAAATAAGAAAAAAATCAAGGCAGAATGTATTATTGATTCCACATGCAATTTCAACTTAGACCCATCTAACAATTAATTATCACCAAATGAGAAGGAAAATCAAGCCAGGGGAAGGTAATCTGACATATTGACTCCGGATCCTCTGGGGACCTCTACAAGAGAGTAAGTTAGCATTCTCCCTTCATTTTAGATCTCTGTCAGTCCTGACAGTCTCTGGTGATGTTCCCTGCCCCTTCATAATCACATACTCATAGGTCAGTTTCCAGTAGGGTGTGCTGTCTTTGGGGAAACTCACCTGTAATCCCTTGTATCAGTCTTGATTGTGGAAAAAAAAAAAAAGAAAAAGAMAAAGTTAGCATTTCCTGAACCAACTGACACAGGTAGTGTTATCTTTTGTGCTATACAACGGAGCAAGTCTCTGGGGTGGGAAGACAGAGCAAATGTTGATGTGATGAGTGAATGTCAGAGAGGAGTTAAATATGCACAAGCCTGGCACCAACAGGGCCAGGTGTTTAAATGCCAGAGCCCGTGGGACACATTATCTTTCAGACTACCACAGATACTCTGCTAGAAGGCAACCCATGGGAAGACATGGTTTGTTTGACTTAAAATTCTAAGCTACCATCGGCCACTTAGGGGATGTGAAGGCAGGAACTCAAGTAGCCAGTCACATCATATCCATAATCAAGAGCAAAGATGGTAAATGTATCCTTGCTTATGACTTTCTTAACTCTTACACAGTTGAAGACCTAACTTTAAAATTAGCACTACCCTCACTGGTCTGGGTCTTCCTATCTCAACTAACAATTAAGATAATTCCCCACAGACATGCCCACGGGCTAACTGGGTCTAGAAAATTCTTCACTGAGATTCTCTTCCTGGTAATGCTGGGTTGTGTCAAGTTAGCAGTTAAAACCAGCCAGCACAGAACTCTTGGACCACTTTCTCTCTGTCCTATAGTAATTATTTTCTATTCCTGTCACTGCGGACTTCCTGTCTTTATAAATAAAATACACTGGAAATATAACATCCGATCCAATTAATACTTCCCCAATTCAATACCTGGATGCCTGCCTGGTTTCTTCAGCATGCAGGGTGAGGGCTTCAGAAACCAATGCTGCTTCTGCGAGCTGCTCGGCCTGTCACTCCTTGGCTCCCTAGCACAATCATGTTCCTGATGCTGTGGCTCACCTCCACAATGGAGATACATCAGATGAGCCAAGTCCAACCTTGAAATTGGCTTCCAAGACCCATCACATGACAGGCATAATTCCCTTGCTGGTCCTGTGAGACACCTCAGGAGTGACTGACCTAGTGCTCCCCTGTTGTGTGCTTCATGACTTGGCTGCAGACTGGGTGAAGCTCAGTCTTCCTGGTGTACAGAGTTGGCTGTGCAGGAGGGGTAGGGAACTGAATCCTCAAGGACAAAGAATATGAAATGCCTGTCTCCTATAACCCATACCTTAATGTCTTCTCTGGACTAGTAAATGTCCATTGATTAACAGACTGAATGAATAGATGAATTACTAATGAAGAGAGCAAAGCCCAGCAAGTATTTGGGTTTCACAGTGATAAATATAGTAATCAATGTATCCCCAGTTTCATTTGCAAACTCTTACAAAGCTATATCTGATGATATTCAGAAAGGAATTTATAATGTGACTTTTGCAGCCATTGGTAAAAGCCCTCAGATATGTTGGCGTTCAAAGTTATTTTTCCCATTACAAGAAAACCATTAGACAATTCTTGTTTCATAAAATATTTTATCTTAACATTTTGAAAGACATTGGTTTTTAAAGTCTCAAGATTGATTTTTTTTTCTTGCAAATAATCCATGTCTTTTTAATCAGGAGGACTTCAAGTGAAAAGTAATATATTTTCTCTTTTCCTTTCCTATTTATAATTCGCTTTTTGTGTTACACACACACACACACACACACACACACACACACACACACACACACACACACGCACGCACCTTATCAATTAAATAGATCTATGTGAAACTATTTCAACATTTTCCATTGTACTATTAAGCTTTTCCATGTTTAAAGCAAAGTTTAATCCATCATAGTGTGAGGTTGATCTTGTCAATTCTGTTTGGGTGTTTAAAATACAATTTCTGTCTTCTCTTTTATTATGTCAATCCATATGTGTCAAGAAGTTTTGTAGGCCCTGGGCATCACTTAAATCAAGCTGCAATGTACTCAAAAAGAAGAAATTGATGATAAAAAAGAAACCAACGATAAATGAAAGAAATGAGACACACTATGATTTAAATGCTACATCTTAGAAGAAAGATCCTAGAAAAAGCCAGGCAGGGTGGGCTGGACATCACAGTTGCTGGTCAAGGAAGGACTGGAGATGTTAACGTTTGAGTATGGACCAGGGAGCTTTAGGGACATGTTTTCCGTGAGGAGTGTTCCAGCTAGGTATCCCTGATGCGGCCTGGTTCCAACTCCTTGGACCTCCTTCATGCCTCTCCTTACCACCCATCAATCACAGCTTCATGCCCCTCCTCCCACCCATCACTCAAGACTTCATGCCCCTCCTTCCCTCCTCCACTGTCCATCACTCACAGCTTTCATTTATGAATTCTTGACTTGTTGTCCTGTCCCCAGTCAGATGGTTTGTGTGGACCACTGGGTGTCCCAGGACTACCCTGCTTACAGGGACTTTGCCAGTCAGATTTATGGTGCAGGTGGGTTCTCTTACAATGCCATCATCTTCTCTGATAGCACAATGGTCAGTCCTCACTAGTTCCAAGCAAGAGACCAGATGGATGCTCCCATTCCTGTGCAGAAAACTCATAGGTGTTATTTTATCTCCTGAATGAGACAGCTTCTGCAATGCTCGGTATAACCCATCATTTAAATCACATGAACATTTTAAATGAAGCAAACTTCAGTTCACCCTGAGATGTGAGTGGGAAGGATACTAAGTGAAGCGTACCAGAGTCACCTCCTTGTCACCTGGCTCATCTATTCAAAATGTATTCCCACTTCAGGAGAAGAAATCAAACCTCTAATTCGGTTGTCAAAGCTCTGTTTTACCAAAGAGGAAGAAGGTAGATGCCGCTGCTGTTTAATGACAACCGTTTACATTTAGGTTTTAAATAACGATTGGATTAGATGCTGGATCTTCATTTAAGAGCGGATTTTCTAAGGCCACTCTTTGAGCCCCACCCCACCCCTGTATCCGCTCAACAACACACACTACCATAAGAGTGACCCCTCTGTGCTTGCTCTGCTAATCACCTGCGCTGAGAAGCCACAGCCTGCTTCAGGACAGCTGTGCCCTTCTTGTTAGGGACAGGAATGGCTATGCGGCCTATGACTCATAATAGTCCTGAGTGCCGACACTGAGTGTGTGTACCCACCCGTACATCCAGAGTGTATCCTGCTTCTCTACACTTGCTGCAAGGCTTGGGCCCCTCCTAAAGCAGAAACCCCACAGGGTCCCAGAATACTTAGGTCAAAGCAGGGCCACCATCACCTCCAGTGCTGATGTTACAACTTCCTCAATGGTGTCAGGCCTTAGCCCTCATCATGGAGTGACACTCTCTGTCTCCTTGCGACCCCTAAGATTCAGATTATCACAAGACTCACCTGTTGGCAGCCTTCAGAACTTTGCTCTGTAGGATTTGAATGCCCTGTCTGCCTTTCCATGGATTTTTCCAGCTCTTTCTGAGATTCTCAAGAACTAGATGAACAGAAGTACAATGAAAAGCAAGAACCTGTTTCTACCTTAAGTTCTTAGTGCTGAGCAGGGTCTGGGCTTCCTTCACCTATGCAATGTTGGTAGGTTCTACCAATGTAGGTTCTACCAAGGGCACAGCCTCCTGTGAAGTGTGGTATCATTCAGCTGCAATGTCTTACATAAGCGCAGTAAAGCAGCTTCATCAGTGGGGACACAGGAATGTGTAACACTGACATCCAGTCACCTCCTCTGTGTTAAATGAAGGAAAGAGCTCTCCACCACTGTGAGCCTTCAATAACCTGGCCAAGCACAAGCTGTGTAAAGCTAGGATAGTGCTCAGGACTTGGTTGTGTGTCCCAACACTCCTGGTACACACAGGGATCTAAATGGAGGATAAATCACTATTGCTATTTAAAACACAACTTACAGGTTTGTATACTGAGTTCTGTCTGAAGAAGTGAGGTCATCAGAGTCAGAGTCAAAATCAGGTTTGCTGAATGAGGCCAGTGTTAAAGACAGATGACAGGTGGATAGGTAAAGTCATAACCATATCTTGAATCATATAAAATATATAATGAGGATATGTCATGTTGATAAAAACACAAATGCAGCCAGGGTGCTGTATCTTTAGACTGAGGAGAGATATCACTGGGTATAGGAGAAGACAGGAAATGCAAGGAGAATCAGTGGCTGATGGTTTACCTCAGGCAGCAGAATCGGGCCTGATGAGAAAGGACTTGGGCCCCCATCCAAGAGCACCATGCTGTCACATACAGTCACATACGGTACATACAGGCTACATACTCTCACAGTGGCCAAGATCAAAAGCTCAGACTTCCAACTAGGTGTGAAGAAAGTAGCTGGCAGAGAAGAGTCCTGCAGTACTTGCCCTCTTAAGATTCTGGGTGAGAATAAGAAGTTAGGCATCGAATAGGCAGGTATAATCAATGCTGAAGCGTGCACAGGAAGAAATAGTCATGGCTGGTCACCAGCCACCTCTTAAACCACTTTCTGCCATCATGGAGAGCGACAGATTAGCGACAACTTTCGCCAAGTACAAAAGCAGGAGCCTTAGCCCAGTACTTTCCTTACCCATTCCTGACAGTGTCACACACAATCTTAGATTTCGAGAAAGGAAGGGAAGATTTAAACAAATGGAGGTCACAGAGGAAAAGTAGATCAAGGGGTTGCTTGTTTCCCCAGTCAGCTGGGGACACAGACAGGTGCAGAGCTCATTCCATTCAACATCCATGGAGCTAAGTAACTCCATGCCTGAGTGAAATGCAATCATCCACATGGAGCTGAAGTGGCCAGAGAGAATCTGACCAGTATGAGGCTCATTCTGACCTACAGAGCACATCCTTTAGTGCCTGTGGTCACACAGGAATGAATCCTAAGGGCCGGCCTCAGGACAAAGTCAGTTCCAAAGGAGCACAGCTCAGAGCAAGAAGACATGAGTGGTCCTTGCACTTGGGGAAGGTCACAAGTCTCTAATGTCAAGGGAGTGACAGATGTCAGCATTAGAAATGACAAACACATCTTTGAAGACTGAACTGAGATTCAATTTGTCACTGGTGGGCAACAAATATCCATCACACTGCTTAAGATAAGAGTGGGCAATTCAGGCTCTGGGGGGGGGGTAGACAGTGTTAGTTCCCTTTACTTCATGGTTCAAATGGATTTTGCATCAAATAATGTTGTTTTTTGTGACTGCAGGGTTTCTGTGTAAGTTATCACAGAAAGAGAGCACATTAAGTCCAAAGTTAAAAAAAATTCTGTTAATACATCCAGTTTTATGCTTTATAGGTCAGCTAAAACAAAAAGGTGTTCAGGAGAAGGCAGAAGGACGCCAGTGTCTGGATCTGCAGAGCCGAGGAGACATAGGCCCTGACGGGCAGTGAGCCTTTCTTCCATTTCCCTGCCCTCTGACCCCATCATGAGAAGYCCAAAGAACAGCCTTCTCCTTTTCTCCCAGGAAGAGAATTCGCAGTTATTCGAYTCTATGCTCTTCACTTAATGACTCCTTTGCTTATTTACTTAGCCTGAGTTGGATGTATACACTGTTGGGAACTTTCCTGACTACGGTAAACTTATTGCCAGAGAGACACTACTGACTGGCTTCTGCCACCTTCCAATGCAGTCGAAATTTCCACAAAACAAGCATGTGACTACATGCGTTTTGCAGAAAGCTACTTCATGTGATTGAATGAAAAATGTCTCTCTCACATGAACTAAAGAAGTGGCATTTATACAAAGGGGTGGTATCAATATGTAAGCAGTTGTTAAGAACAGTGAGTGACAGAAAAAGCCACATACAAAGCATGAAGGGCTCAGAGACCAACCAACTCAAGACTTAAATTCTAATGAAATATTAATGCCCCAACCTGTCAGGAGTGTGGACATCTTAAGACAATTCCATTCTCTATGGGGCAGCTGTTTTGACCACAGGGTGCCAACAGTCTTGAGCCCAAGCATATTGCTATAGGTTACTGCCAGCAATGCGGACGATGCCTGAGGAATTGCCAATTAATGGCACGGTAGCTGTGTTGGTCTGAAGTGTAACGGCGGGCCCCTGTACTACGCAGCTCTCAGGCTTCTGTGCTGTTGTGACATGTGATTATGAAAGAAATGCTTAGGGAATACCCTCACTACTCATTAAGAATTTCTATAAAGACAGATTGAGTTAAGCATCTGTCAGCAAATGAGTTAGATTCACCCAAATCCAGCCTCTATGTCAACTATATATTTAGAGTTTTACAGTATACTGAAAATTCAGGGGTAAATTATACATAAATATGTACAGAACCCCAACACTGATTTAGGATTATGGTTCTCAAAAATCTATATACTATGAATCATGGCATATATTTATGCTGTTCCCTCCTCTAATGTACATATCCATATCAACACTCTGTGCCATTCTGAATTCAAGAGTGAACATAAAGGAGTTTATGATGGAGTAATGGGAACCTACATCCAGACACATACAGTATTAAAAAGACCCTAGTGTTTAGATGTCAAAGCTGCTTTGCAAAATGGAATGTGGGGAGAGATTCACAAAGGAAAGATTATAAATAAGAAAATGTCCAATGTCTCCTAAAGTAAAGTAAGAACTGGTGTTTCAGTCACATTGATTAATGGGTGAGTCCTTAAAACAAACTTTTTTTTTTTAAACTCATTGATTCAATGACAACAGAATAAATACAAGGACACTTGACCTTACAAGCAAACAGTCACACTGGAAAATATGTTTTGTTATTTCTCTTTGAAGCCACAGAAGAGATAGCAGGGTGTTGGGCACCAGGAAGAAGGTCAAAGAATCAGAAGAAAATACCCAAGGTTAGTCCCGCATTTCTGCCTTTCTTCCCTCTGGGAAAAACTGCTGGTGTGTGGGGGGAGTGCAGGGGGACTAAGGATCATAGCAGTGGCTTGGGGCATCTCTATGGGTTCAGGCATTTCAGAGCAAGGGAATCCCATCTTTAAGATGGGAACCTGAAGAGCTAACTGTGGAGAACTCCTGGAAGCCATTTCCAGAGGGAAACCCAGCTTTCAGTAATCATAGTCCCTAGGGTAAAATCTGGAATTACTGTCTCTTCAGGCTATTTGCCAGAAGCAGTTGGAGGTACTCTTTGAAAGATGACATTCACTTAGTGATCAAATTATTTCTGGGTTATTTACTATCAATTTCCAGCACTCAATCATAGGCAACCATGCAGAGAAGGGGAAAACAACACATTGTAAAAGTGACAGGCAATGGAATCAGACTTAGGGGACTGGGGTAACAGAGCTGTGTGATTTGGAAGTGAGAGTAAATATGCTCAGTGTGTTTAGAAATGAAGAGGTGAGACTGGGTGCTTTGGTTAAAAAAAAAAAAGGACTATAGAACAGCTGCGAAGGAATTCTGATCTGCAAAACAATGACAATGGAAGCCAAGTAGGTGTGTTTTATTGGAAGAGACACAGATGGATTAGAAATTATAAACTGGAAAACAGAAGTGGAGAAATGCCCAGGAACATGATTAAGAATGTTGGCGAACATAGGGTACAGGGTAGAAGTTAATGTTGGGATGTAAAACACCAGGCACAGGCTCACATGCTTGGATATTTGGTCCCTAGATTCTATGCTCTTTTGAGAGACTGCAGAATCACCAGGAAGTAGAGGCTAGATGGAGCAAATGAATTACTTAGGTGGTATTGGTTTATAAAGGAGTCATGGAGAGCAGCTGAGGCCTGATACTGTGAGAGGCCATTGGTGTAGGTATAGCCTCAGTTATAGTTGATGACCTAGGACTGAAGGAATCATGCAAAGGGGTTGAGGCTTGGTATCATGAAGAGAGCCTTATAAGAGGCTATTGGTAAAGCCTAGTCGCAGCAGAAGACCCTAGTCTATTGGGGATGCCAGTGTATGAAATGATCACCGAGAACAGCAGCAGCAGTGGAGTGTTGTCAACCAGAGCCTAGATTGCCACAGAGGGCAGATCTGGAGATGGGCCTTTTGGAGGAGTCTAGAAGATCACGTGTAGAACCCAGATAACCCAGATATTGGTACAAAAAGTTATAAAGATGAAGTTGCATTGGAGACCCCAAAATGTTTGAGATGGCAGAGCTGTCGGCTATCTGCTGAGGAAAACTGCTAACAGGGAGTGGAACCAGCCCAGGAAAAAGAAGTTTGTTGCAGTCAACAAAGATCTAAAGACTGCTCTGACATTAGGCATGGAGGTGCAGAGTTTGGAGTTTGCCCAGCTGGTTTCCTGTCTTGCTTTGGGGATTACAGTTAAGTGATTGGATGAATCTCAGAAGAGACTTTGAACTTTGGACTTTTTTTAACATTATTAAGACTGCTATAGACTATGGGAACTTTGAAAGCTGGACTAAATGTACTTTTTTATTATGCTATGACTAGATATGGTCCCCCATAGACTCATGTTTGAACAAGCCTATGGAGGTCAGGAAGTGGAATATGATGGTTTGTATATGCTCAACCCAGGGAGTGTCACTATTAGAAGGTGTGGCCCTGTCAGAGTAGGTGTRGCCTTGTTGGAGTATATGTGTCATTGTGGGTGTGGGCTTTAAGACCCTCACCCAAGCTGCCTGGCAGCCAATATTCTGCTAGCAGCCATCAGATGAAGAGATAGAACTCTCAGCTCCCCCTGCACCATGCCTGCCTGGATGCTGTCATGTTCCTGCCTTGATGATACAGGACTGAACCTCTGAACCTGTAAACCAGCCCCAGTTAAATGTTGTCCTTATGAGTTAGTTGCCTTGGTCATAGTGTCTGTTCACAGCAGTAAAACCCTAACCAGGAGAGTTTGTTATTCCTTTACCACCTTTGACTCATGTGACTGACATCTCTACCTTGGACAGTTGGTTCATCTGCCTCTCCCCCTCTGCTCATCTGGTTCATCCTGGCCTCTGGAGAACTTTTCACCAGAACTGTTCTTGGCACATTTTAGCTTGTCTTCTGGACTCGAGTGTTGCTCAAATGGTGTCAGCTATCTTCAGCTTGGTAAGGGAATTCATTCCTATCCTTCCAGATGTAGAAATCTTTAGAGCATGTCCAGTTTTTTTTTTAATTCCTGCTAAATTACAAGTTACAAGTAGGAACCTGTGCAGGTGGATGCCTGGGTAAGCTACTCCTATCAAAGAAAGCTGAACACAAGTCTCAGTGTACTTTAAAAACTACATTCTACTGATAAAACCTACTGAAGGCATACCCCAGTCACTGAGGGTTGAGATGTCTGCGTGGTCATCCACTACAAAGCAAATATCCCCATGAAGAAGGCTTGTATCTTGGACCTGAAATAAATTTAACTATTTCATGGGTTGGAGATGGCTAAAGACTGACACAGAGGAGACAAGAGTTTCCCTGCATGTTGGCAAGCCTTGAAGGTCCCTGTTTTACCAGCCCCACTGTGCCTATTCTCTGTGAGATGCTGTACCAGAGGGCTAAAAGGCTGTCTTAGGGTTCCCATTGCCGTGAAGAGACACCATGACAAAGGCAACTCTTTAAAGGACAACATTTAACTGGTACTGGCTTACAGGTTCAGAGATTCAGTCCAGTATCATCAAGGCAGGAGCATGGCAGCATCCAGGCAGGCATGATGCAGGAGCAGAGAGTTCTACATCTTCAACTAAAGGCTGCTAGATGGAGACTGGTTTCCAGGCAGCTAAGATGAAGTTCTTAAATCCATGTCCACAATGACACACTTCCTCCAACAAGGCCACACCTGTGAATAGTGTCACTCCCTTGACCAAGCATATTCAACCTGCCACACAAAGATTCTGCCTAAGGAGGAAATACCAGTGAGCTCTGGTCCCAGAAATTAGGACTGTTATTAAGGGAAACATAGAGGCCAACACCGATGTGTTCAGACGTCTTCTTTCAGATAAGAGGATGCCTCTGGAAGCAGACTCCAAATATCCTATACTCTAAGATGCTGGCCCTCCCATGGCAATGGTGCTCTCAGTTCTTCTGGCTTACTCTTACCACAGTGTGCTCCTTCATCATGGAGATGTCTGTCTTGAATCCCTGCATAGCTCTCCTCTCAAGGACAATATGCTGACTTGAGTCACTTTGAGTGATAATTAGTAGTTCATATGCAGAGTTAACCTTCTGGTCTTCTGGATTCATGTCAAGGACTCAGCTGGGCCTGCTGCGACCTGGAGGGGATGCAGCATCTTGTTAGGTTTGTCAGATTGTAATGGTTGGAGCCTGGGTGGACCTGAGAGAGCACTCCCAAGGTCATTCACAGTGCTGCTGAACTAACTGCCCTAAGCCATTTCCTTGCGTGTGACCATGCTCTAACAGCTATACTCTGAAGCATCAGTACTATCTTTGGCAGGGGCAAGACTGAGTGTTGTCACTCTGGGCAAACTGTTCAGAGAATTGCTGAATACTGACCAGGAAAGAAAGCTTTTCCTCTTGCTCCTACTTTGACAAAAGTGATAAAAAATTAAAACCATTTTTAATACTCTCCCTATATCCCTGGACCCCCCTGACCCTTCTCCCATGAGGTTAGTGTCTAACCCAGGGCCTTCAGCATGTGGACAAGCCCTTACCAAGCTGCATGTCCATTCCCAATGCATTGCTTTTGCTTTTCTTTCTTTCTTTCTTTCTTTCTTTCTTTCTTTCTTTCTTTCTTTCTTTCTTCTTTCTTTCTTTCTTTCTTTCTTTCTTTCCTTCTTTCTTTCTTTCCTTCTTCCTTCCTTCCTTCCTTCCTTCTTTCTTTCTTTCTTTCCTTCCTTCCTTCTTTCTTTCTTTCCTTCCTTCCTTCTTTCTTTCTTTCCTTCTTCCTTCCTTCCTTCTTTCTTTCTTTCTTTCTTTCTTTCTTTCTTTCTTTCTTTCTCTCTTTCTTTCTCTAAGTTTTTGAGGTTATAATCACATTGTTTTCCCCCTTCTTTTCCTTCCTCCAAAACTTTCCATCCTTGCTCTTTCAAAGTCATGTCCTTCATTTAACTATTATCGCATACGTATATGTCCATATATGAATAATCCTAAAAACAAATACTACCTGCTAAGTGTGTACAGTGTGACTCCGATGTATGTTTTCAGGACTGATCATTTGGTGATCGGTTGGTGTGCTCTTCTCTTGAGAAGATATTTCTCCAAGGCATTTCTTCATATTGGGAGGAAACCAAGCGTGGGCCCATTCTGTGAAGCAAAGAACAGTGAGTGCAGAGAATGCAGTTGTCACTGCTGTAAATTAGATTGTACATGGCAGGGTTAGGAGGGGGCGTCTATGATTCTATGATTTGTGGTTTATTTCAGCGAAAAAAATCAACTGCAAAGAAAGTATTGCAAAAGTTCATTTGCTCATAGCCCTGGGCTAAATTCTGATTTCTCCCATGAGGTCATGAACTCTTACATGGGAATTCGTCTACATGGAATTTTTGACTGCCTAACTATGGCTAAAAGAACATTGAGTATCAAACATGATGACTCCCTTCAAGTGAATTCAGCCTTTGTGTCTTGACAATGACCTTGAAAGGTCAAGGCAATGGCACAATCAGGGTTAACAAACTGAAATAACTGGATAACTTTGTCCCTTATTTCATTCAACTAAGCAATTGTCTCTCCTCTCTTGATAAGCCAATATTCCAGTAGCTGGAGGTGCAGCCTTCTTGTCTCTTGAGTAGAGCTATAGAATGAAGAGTACAGAACATTTAAGAAAGAATTGGACACTGAAATGAGTTGGTGTTTAATGTAATCTTTTCTCGGGTGAAGTAACTAAATGTCTTGGAATGACTGGATGTAACAGAAACTTCCCTGAAAGCAATCGGCATTTGTGTTAAGTAAGGGATTGTCAGTGTTCTTTCTCTTGTATCCGCCTCTTGGTTTTTCAAGTTGCAGCCTGAAGAGTTTGCAAATCAATGCCCTCAATGCTTTGTTCATTCAGTGACCTGTGCAGGACATATTTTCTTGATCATAGACTCTACAAGGACCAGAGCTACTTCTCTGCCCAGACTGTCTGCACCCATCTAAGATCAAGATTCTCAACAGACAACAATGTTCTGCACTCACTGCAACAGTTTTAATATGGAAACATCAGTAGCTGCCTATCACATATAAACTGACACTTATGTGAGAGACAGATAAATGTGGTATATTTTGCAATAAATGTTTATTTCCATCCCATCTTTAAACAGTACCAAAATGAAAAGAAACCACTCTGGTAGGAACACTAACTAAATCCAGTAGCAGACTGCTGGAACTTTGAAGCTTTTGATTTTATTGCCTTATTAGAGCTGAGGAAGCACATACTTTGATAAATTCAGAGGCCCTTGCAGCCATCACCTAAGGGTTGCCTACTGCTGTTGGTCACCTGGTGACAGAAGGTGGAATTTCCCAAGTGGTGCTGGAGATGCAGAGTGATGGGTTATGGTATCATGGACTCTTTCAGCTGGATTCTAGAGAAATGCTTCTAAAGTCAGACAACCATAGGGGACTTGGTTCCCTACAGAAAGTTCCTAACAGTGTTATACCTAAGGCTGTAAGGGTGGAACCTAAGCTAAAATCAATCACTCAGGATATTGGAGATGCAGAAATATGAGCAATTTTCTGAGACAAGATAGGGGGACCAGGGAGAATCATGCTAAGGGGAAGAAAGCCATGTGCACAGAGTTGCAGGGGCAGAGCTGCTCAAGCCACTGAGCACATCTACCCTTCTCAGTTTCAGTCTTGGTTTTGTCTCATTCATGTCTTTTGGAATGGGACTTAACAGTTAAGAGATTGCCTTGAGTGTCTGTGAAGACTTTAGACTTAGACTTTCCGCCAGTGTACAAGTAATAGTTTGGAGATTTTTGTAGTCGGATTAAGTACATTTTGCATTATGGGATGACCGTGAGCTTTTGGAGGTTAGGAGCAAAATCAGATAGTTGAATCCGAAATGCCCCATATAGGACCATGTTTTGAATGCTTTTTTCCCAACCCAGTGGTGGGAGAGTCTGTGCAGTCTTGAGGGGGTAAAGGCCATTAAGAGTTGGTCTTCAAAGGTTGTAACTGGTGCCTGACTCATGTCATGACCTTTGTACTCCTGGTTTGCCACCATGTGAACAACCTCAACCACAATGAACTGAGATACTGTACCATGATGGACTGGAACCCTGAGAAACTTTTAATTGAAATTATGTCCCCTGTTTCAGGTGTTTCAGTTGGCTTTTGACACCAGGGGTTTGTAGAAGTTGCTAAGGATATGAGTTTACTCCCATGTTTACCATAGTGACCGAAAAAGTGACCAACATTAAATGTACCATCAAGAGTCTCAATCCACCTTGTCCTGCTGTGCAACATATTCCATCTTGCTTTTTCTTGCTGTGATGTGATACTTTGACCAAAACCAGCCAGGGAGGAGATGCTTTACTCCATGTCATACTTCCAGAACACAGTCTATCTTTGTGAGAAGTCAAGATAGGAACTCAAGCAGAGAAGGAACTCAAACGGTACCTGAAGTTGAGTAAAAGCATTTGAGGAACACTGCTTGATGGCCCACTCACCCTCCAGCCTAATGCTTGTCTTCCTTTCTTATATAGCTCAGGACTACCTGCCTAGGGATGGTTCTGCCCACAGTGGGCTGGGCCTTCCTATACTGATTAACAATCCAGTTTCTCAAAGCCATGACCATGGACTGGTCTGATCAACTGAAGTATCATAGCCTCTCAGATGACTCTAGGCTGTATAATATTGAAAACTAAGGTTAATTGGGGTAGCAAGTGAATTGTGAAGAACACACATTTAAACGCTTTCCATTCTAGGGGTTGGAAAGGCTAAGATGAAGGCACAGGAAACTTCTGTGTTAAGTGAGGGTTGCTTCCTATTGGTTCACTTTGTTGCTGAATAGTGAGAGGACTCTCACATCTCTGTGTGGTGACAAAGCAGAACGGGAAGCAAGCTAAGCAGGGCAGTGACAAGCGGGCGCTTGAGCTGATAGCGATAGTGGATGCTTGTGGATTGACAGGAGACCATGGATTGGAAAAGACGTGGGTATGGCTAATAGCTGGGAGACAGCTGCAGGACAGAGGAGACACTGGTCACACTTAGTAAAGGGCAGGTCACTGAGGCAGGRAGGATGGAAGACTCACAATTCAGGAGTGAACATGCACCCTTGTATCTCAAGGGCCCTGCAATTCTCATGACACGCATTGTCTATTTTTTAAAAATGGATTCTCTTTAATAATGTGAGTGTGTGTGTGTGTGTGTGTGTGTGTGTGTGTGTGTGTGTGAGAGAGAGAGAGAGAGAGAGAGAGAGAGAGAGAGAGAGAGAGACTAACAGGTATCTTATAGGATGACAAGCAAAGCTTTGGCAGAAAGAAAAACTCCCTAGAACAACATTTTACAGTCTCTGGGTACTTTTCTACTCTCTAAAGGTCTGAGAGGTCACTTTAGCACATGTAGCCTCTGGCTGCCCCTTTCCACTGTTCTTTATGCTAATTCCTCTGCTCAGCCATGAGCTAAATGTGAGGCGCAATTCTCAGCMGAGCAAGGAGAGGTGGGAAGGTGTACCCAAGGTTGCCCTCCAATAATAGAGTCAGACCAGAGAGGGAGTTATTGGATGCCCCGGCTACCATCCACACTCAAGTGGCACTTGGTCCATCRGAAGTGTTCCTCGCACTTGCTGCCAGCATCCAGAGTGCCTGCTGCTSAGTTCTGGTCCCATAGCTTATTTCTCCCTTTCATCTCTTCTTTCATTCTTACAGYTGTCACCTGGTGGGAACCCTGTGGCCACCATGTGCACTATGTTATGCACTTCCAGGCTGGTTCCTCACTTAGCTTTTTTCTTCTCCACTCCAAATATGTTTGTTAGAGGCCTTGTAGAGTTCAGTTGGAGGCCCACAATCTGATATTGCTTGGAAGTTATTTTTTTTAATACATTCAGGTCACTCACTCCAATAGATTTTAATATTCTAGAAGGAAAAACTGTGGCTTGTGGCCAYTTATTTCTCAAGAATGTTTTACCAGTAACCTTCTCATGTTGTGTGTACACACTTTGTGTGCATGTATGCTCACATGTATGGAAGCAGATATGTGTATATSTGTCTGTGCACATGTATGCTTGTGCATGTGGAAGATAGAGGGTG
>BDUI01002975.1:17175-29935 GCA_002335545.1 Apodemus speciosus | reverse complement strand
CAAAACATCAGATTGGGTATTCCCTGTTTAAAATACAAGATTTCTGTCAACATAAAACTGTCAACAAGCAACATTTGATAATTTTCAGAGTGGGGTTAAAAAGTGAACATTCTGATGTGACCAGCTCGACAGTCAAGATGGCAGCAACCCAAAAAGCTACACTAGTTTGCTCATTTTTATGTCACTTCTTGAGAACAAGGTCGTAACAATTAAACTGATAGTGATTGGAAATATTTACATATTTGTGTAAATTAAATATATACTTGTATATACACAGATACATGTATATATGAATCATATGTTTTTGTTTTTTAGTTCCAGTTGCTTCTAAATAATGTTAATAAGATGGAGAGAAAATGTAGCACTTAATTATATATCCCCAATTGCCTTCTTCTCTCGGAAAGTGTAGCCAGTAAAATTCAGTTCTTAGTGTTGCTGTGAGAACTGAAGTTTCTTGCCTGCCAGCCATAGAGCAGACCTGCCACATGCACTGTCTTGTTTGCATGTGTTCTTAATTTCTATCCTCCATGAAACTCAAAGAAAGCACGATTGCCCAGCAAATGCTCCCTGCTGAAAGGCGGGGGAAGAAGCCTTGACTGGTGTACTTTATCAGAAGAGTTGCAAATCCTAAATGAAGATGTCAATTATTCATGAGTCTGAGGTCCTGAATGCCAACAATAAATTATTAATGAGCTGGTGTAAATATTTAAAAGCCCTGGTGAGGAACACGTTCAGTGAAAGCATTTCTACAGTGGTGTGGATAAACAGCAATTTCTAAAGCAAAGGAAGATGATGGTGACGTAATGACGTTTATTCAAAATGAGGCACAATGGGGTCAAACACACACGTGGTTCAAATAATCCTTTCCCCTAGCCCTTATCATTCAGGGACCAGTATTTTAGCYGCCACAACCATTAATCCAACATAGTTAACCTTAGCGGGAACCAAATCTATATTTGACCCTTTTCATCCATYCATCTTCTCTGCAATTTACTTTAAATTTTAACTTGAATGCAACAGAACCCTTGTGCGTGTTACCCCGCTCAAGTCTCCACTCCATCAGGCAGTGTACTAAAAACCAGTGGCATTAAAAATGGCTCTTTTTAAATTTTATTCTTTTTGTTATTGGTTATTTTATTTATTTACATTGCAAATGTTATGCTCCTTCCCAGTTTCCCCTCCACAAACCCCCTACCCAATGCCCCCTCCCCCTTCTTCTATGAGGGAGCTCCACCCACCCACTCACTCACTGCCCTAGCATTCCCCTACTCCAGGGCATCGAGCTTTCACAGGACACAGGACTAGGGCCTCTCCTCCCACAGATGCCTGACAAGGCCATCCTTTGCTACACATGCAGCTGGAGCCATGGGTCTTTCCATGTGTACTCGTTGGTTGGTTGGTGGTTTAGTCCCGGGGATCTGGGAGGTCTGGTTGGTTGATATTGTTGTTCTTCCTATGGCTCTTTTAAGTGATCTGGGGAAGAACTGCTCTACTGACGGCTGCACTTCCCAAGTGCTTTTTCCGTTCCTGTGTACTCCCCATCCCTCCCTCTAAAGATATCTTCTTCTCTACTGTTCATATAATCCTAGTCAGTCTTACATTTAAACTGCTTAGATTTTTCTCCCCATGAATCTTTCTCCACACATTTCCTGCATTAGCCAGCTTTCTGCAACTGTGGCAAAGCTCTAAAACAATTAGTAATTAATTAATTAATAAAATTACCTTGTATGTGTGGGGAGAACCGTGGGGCTTTTGATCTCAGAGGCCTCCATGGTTTCTTGGCCCTCTGGATTTGAACCTATTGGCAACARAACCTGTTGTGGTGATGAATTTTGTCAACCTGATGGGCTTTAGACTCACCATGGATACATGTCTTCCCTCCGGTCTGCGAGAGAACTTCTAGATCATCACGTGAAGTCCGAAGACCAGCCCTAAGTGTAGAAGAGTACTCTATGATCTACTGTCCCCAGACTGCATGAGGCAAGAAAGGCAGCTAAGCTCAGACATCCTCCTCTCTCTGCTTCCGACTAAGGACCGGCTGTCTCAAGATCCTGCGGCTAAGACTTCTTCATCAGGATGGGCTGTGTCATCAAACAAGAAAAAAAATCCTTTCTTAGGTAGCCTCTCGTCAGGGATTTTCACAGAGCAACAGGAAATTGGCTGATACATTGCAGCAGGAACGTGCATCGATATAGACTGCTACTTCAAAGCAGACAGGAATCAAACTGAGGCAGAGAGCAGGGTCCTGCAGCCTATGCAGGACACTCCCAACGATTTGCTACTAGGTCCCATCTGATAAGGTTGCACTGCCTCCCAATGGTATTACCTCGGATTCAAAGCCTACACACAGCCTGTGGGAGTCACTCCACATCTAAGTCCTTCACTTTACCTCTGGGTGTCTCAGGTTTCTCAAGCAAAAGGTCTACCCCATAAGGACCATGGCATCCCTGCCATACCATTGCAATTTGTAGCACAAGCTCAATTCAGAATGATGCTTGGATGGATAAATACATTATGCAATTTGTAGAGAGTAGACTGGTCTCCTCGCCTCTCCCCCAGGCCCGGCCCCGCCCCCCCAGCCCTCCTTCCCACCCCGCCGTCACTCCCCAACCCCCCCCCCCCCCCCCCGCCCCCCGCCGCGCTCCCCATCTAGGGACATGTACTTAGGATGAAGAGCCTTGACACAGAAATCAGAATCCATAGGTATTGCTTGACTCTTCTCCTGGGTTGTAAGGTTAGGAGAAGATAATGTGAGAGAATGAGTCTACACTGGGCCTTGTCTACATCTTGAGAACATTGAAATGCTAGGTGCTTATGCAGTGTTTTCTGATGCAGTTTTTGAGAGGGCTTTTGCAGTTACCTTTTATACCAAGAACATTGTTATAGTCGTCTCGGGAGCATCTCCCATGGTATCTTCAATGGTGAGATGGAGACACAGGTTTTCCAATCAAATCTGTTACAGGACAAAAGCACATTTTGCTGCACTAACATTTTTCATCATTGCATCAGAAAGGCAAAGGTTAAAGACAGCTTTGAAGAAGTTAGAAGGCATGCAGTGATGTGTAGCTATTTTTAAAAGCTGCAATGCTCAAGCCCACTCTGCAGAGTTATTGGAATGGTAAAGAATTGCCTGAGGATAAGAACCTGGCCATGCTGCTTGAAATATGCTCAGATTGCTGCAGGGAAGCAGCGTTTGAGAGTTACTGCTCATGCTGGGGGTGCTTTTGGGCAACACCTTTAAGTTGCCCCTCTCCTGTCAATAACCCCTCATCAATACTCCTATAAGCAGCACCAACAAATGAAATGCCCTGGGCCATTAAGCTAGAATTCAACAGACCCATCTCTGATGTCTGTTGTTGATTCCATATCTCAAGCAAATAGACATTTTTCACTTCTTCAAAAGGCGTATACTGCACAATTGGTACGTAAACTCGGAACAAAAAGCCGAAATGAGTTGCAGTGAGCAGGGGTGTGGCTCATGAAATGAGTGATAAGATATGCAACTGAAGCTGATCTGTCTGAGGGTGGAACATCCACGTGCCCACCCTGCTCTTCCCTCTGAGGTCCAGCATAGTATGTCTCTTATAGTGGGTAGGACATGCRCCTGTCTATGGGTAACTTTTGATGAGGGTCGAGTCATCTAAGAGTAAAGATTCCTTGGAATGGGTGTCAGGAGTGGCATCTTCCTCTATGTGGCATCAGGCAGCATGCTTCTTCGGTGAGTAATATCACCTCTGGAATGAGGATATGCCCTGTGAGTTGCTGAAAGATTAAACAATATACTGCATCCCCTGGAGGTAGCAATATGGGGCAGGACTGTAAGTAGGCTGAGATAGTACTTCTGTGACCTTGGCTGTGAGTGACAATAGAAGCAAATGATGCTTGCCACACAGCCAGAAAGAAACTGACCACAGCAGGGGAGGTGGGAGGAAGAATTATAGAGAAAGGTGTGTATCCTCTACATTAGCCTTCTATTGGTAAGTAATAGGATCAGGGAGGGCGTGCTGGAGGCGTTCTTGCAGCTTCATACAGCTGGTGGGAGGCAAAGGATAGAGAATGCAAATCAGACAGGAGCTGAAGAGCCCTTCTCCAGGCTGCCAACACTTGGGAGAAGTGAACATAGAGGAGAAAGGGGGTAAGAGTGATAGAAGTTTCTCCTCAGGTCTGACCTTAATAGAAAAGAGTAAAATCCATGATTCAGTATGTGGACTTGGGCCTTAATAATGGCCTGGTGCAGAGAACTATGAGAATAGGGGAGTTCTCTTAACTGCTTAAATTGAGAGAGACACTTCATTAAGTTATAAAAGATTCTCTCACAGTAAAGATGTTGAGACCATGGGACATGGGCTTGTACTGGATCTGTCTGAGCTGTGGAAGTAGGGAAACTGATCTATTTACAGATAGATAGAGCTTTCATCTCTTGTTCAGATGAGGCTGTGTAAGCAGAGGCAACATGAGGGAAATAGTCCTGTTCCCTGGCCCATATGAGCCATTAGAGGCACCTGGGTATCACCAGGTGATGCCTCTCTGAGTGTCCATGACTGGAAAGAAGTAGAGGAAAGACAGGTATCAGTGGAGGAAATGATGACCCATTAGTGGTGGTTGATGGTCTCCATCTGGATAGGAATATACTTTCAGGAGAATTAAGAAATAAATTAATTCATCATCAGGAACCTGGGGGTTGGAACAAGGTCTTGTCAGCTTTGCTGAATCCCGCATGATTTTAAGAGGTAGGAAAGGTTCTTGCGGCTCTGAAGAGAAGGTATTTGTAAAGTGCTACACCGATCGATAGAGGATGAGATAAAGAAAAGTAAATCAAGGGGCCCGTCCAGGACACTCAAAGAGAAAGGGTCAAGATTCTTGTGAGGCCAGAGTTTGCAGGGAAAGCAAACAGGCAAGAAACAAATGCTGAGCTTGTGACCCTGGGCAGGCTTTAAAACCTGACCAATGGTTCAGCTAGCGAGTCGAAGAAGGGTGAAAGGGTAAACCTGTCCTAAGGGGGTGTGAGAAACTCAGAGCATCAAAAGGGAAGCTGTTTGTTTTACAACCTTAAAACTTCCCGCGGCACCCCCAATTGGCAAGTGTACGGGCTGAGATAGAGAACACCTTAATGTATGACCCCCTCATCCCTTTCTCCATCATCGGGGTAATGGAGAGGGACAATCTCACACATCTTCCAGGTCTAATCTTCCCTCTGTCACTTATGTTTCCCTTTTCACAACAAAGCTGTTGAGAGCTCATTTCCACATGTTACATCCTGTTAGCTTTTAAAGCTTATACATGCATGGCCTCGTAGGTGAGCTTGGCTATTAGTGCCTTTCTGTTCCAAATGTCTATTTAAGTAGGTAGCTTAGCACGGCTTTTGCCAAGGGGAATAGCTAAACCGCCAGGCATCAGCAGGTCTCTCTGCTCTTTCCTGTTGATTTTCAGCTGGACCTAAGGTAGCTCAAAGCACTTCTGAAACTGAGCCATCAGATTCCATTTCTAACAGTGGGCAATTCTCCTTCCATGATGTGCTGTGTAAGTTCCTCCCCAGCAGAAAATTCTGAGAATGCACTTTCATGCAGCCCCAGGACCGTTCAGCATCCAAGTGTGATAGAAAGGTGATGGCCATCACACCCAGAGCCTGTCGGAACCAGAAGCCTGGCCCAGGAGCCAGGCAATGCTGGGGACCTCTCGGCTCTACTCTCCTTTGCCATGAATAGGGCCGAGCAGTACAAGCTACTCCCACCAAAGTCCATCTAGAGTAAGGAGATATTTAGTGGTTCTTATAGAAGTACCGAGGGGCCAGATATTGAGAGTAGTGCCTCCATCTATGCTGCTGTCCCAAGCATGGCTCTCCTAAAAACACAATGATACAAGAATGGAATTGTTCATGTTATATTGGACCTTGTTAATATATTAATTTAGTATGCTTTTAGCTACTGAATTCTAAAAGCAGTCGGAATGAACAGTAGTTGGCTTTCAGGGATTCTGCCTGCCATCCATAGATGTGTGTCTTTTGAGTGTCTTACCTATTTGGGTGAGAATCTGGAAAAAAAATGGCAGAGAAAGAGTTTGAAGGATTGAACCCTCACTGGGCGGATGGAGAAGACAACCATAGGACATCTAAGGTTGTTGGACGAAAACCCCCATGCCATAGGGTGGCTATCTCTCTCTAAGTCATTGTCTGGGAAGGACCCTGTGACCCCCCACGATTCATATAGACCACTTGCCGTGGCTGTTGGTTGTATGTCAGAGCTAGATGGGGAGCTCCTACTGCTGAAGACACGGGGTATTTTGTCTCCAAGACATCGAGAAATTATTCTGAGCTTGAAATGAAAGTTCCCTCTGTTACTTGGCCATCGGGGTGTCATCAGGTGCTACACAGGCCACTGGTGGAGAATTGTCACCAACTACTGATCATTTACAGCGACAGCTGAAGTGCCTGCAAGGAATCCTAGTCGATGTAATTAAGCCACACTGGCTGAATTGTATCTTTGATCACTGGTTGGCACCTTATCTAGGGTAAATCATTACCTGCTCTCATCGCACCGGGGAAATGTTGTCATACGACAGTCAGAATGAGCCCAGAACAGCCACTGAATCCAGATACACGGACCAGCCATGCTTTAATCACAGAGGCTGATCTTAGTCCTTGCGTTGTGTAGGTATGTGAAGGGTGAGCTGAGCAAAGAGATGGGGACTGATGTTGGCGCGTGGGGTGGGGTGTGCTGTGCCGGTGTTGGCTCTCAGGATGACTGCTGAGTCTCAGCTTTACCTAGGGACCATCTGTGAACCAAGTCATGTGGCAGTGTGAGCCTAAGCCTTTGGGATTGCCTTTGAATCTCTATCCAAATGCTACTGAACCAGCTTAAAGCGCTGAATGGGACTTCCGATAGACCAAATTCTCTATATAAACAGCATTTCGGCTCTTATCATTACAACCCTTATTTGCAGCCAGTTTGTCATTGCTCTGATAACATTTTATAATACTTAACATATTACCTAAAATTTTTTTCAAAAACTTCGAGTAAAATAGAAAATGTAAGAACACCAGTATGCACACACGAGAAAGCCACCCACCCATTTCCCTGTAGATAAAGCAATATAGAACTCTGTGAGAACACACTTGGGGTCTCTCAGAGCAGTTATCTAGGAGACCATCAGTGCCAAGGTTGTTCATACACCATAGGAACCTACCAAGTATCACCTAACATCTATTTTTTGTTTGTTTTTGTTTTTTTCAAGACAGGGTTTCTCTGTATAGCCCTGGCTGTCTTGGAACTCATTGTAGACCAGGCTGGCCATGGTCAGAAATCTGCCTGCCTCTGCCTTCCAAGTGCTGGAATCAAAGGCCTGTGCCACCACATCTACTTTCAAAGCAAGACCAGTGAGGGTGTTTCTGAAAACTGTAATAAATTAACATTCATCCTAAAGTCCTTCAATGAAAGACAATGCCATAGCTCATTTTCAGAGCTGCAGGAAGCCATAGGCATACATTCCAGACATCCCATTCACCTCACCAGCTCCCCACAGAACTCTGATGCCCCTGATAAGACTTCTCTCGGCCTTACAACTTCAGCACTCTTTCCCTGGACTTTTTTGACACTTTCGAACTGTAACGAGTAACTTCAACACATAATTTTCAAACATCATTATGCCATTTTAGAGATTTACCTTTCAAAGGGCCAAAGGGTATTGGCCAAACTATGTTGCCCATCATAGTAAGCCTGATCCAGTCTCTAAAATTCAGAGAGAATGTAACTGCAGAATGTAAGTACAGAAAAGAGAGTGAACTTCCCATCACAAGGAAAGCTAGAGACCCGAGTCTGCCTACCAATGTGAGGGATTGGGTTGTGACGGATTTCCCTGCCGTTACTTACTATAGAGATTCTTGATTTGAGGTCATTGATTCTGAGCTGCCACCTGAGACTAAGGAGCAAATGATGTCTGAAAGATTAAACTCCTGCCTCGTGCCATGGCTAGGAAGCAGGTGGCGGCTTTGGATCAATACCCTGTTTTCACACTGGAAACCGCCCTGTCAGGCTTCCCTTGAATGTCTCCTGCATGGTGGAGTACACTTGTGTAGCACTGTTCATCATTCCACCTTTACTGTTGCTGCTGATGCTGGTCCCAGAAATAACCAGAATTAGCATCCTTGTCATTGGAGAAGTAATGCTGTCAATCAAAAGGATGTATGGTCACATGAACCTGTGAATCCACGACAAATGGAAAACGGTTTTTCAGTAGAAAAGAAAAAGCGTGAAGTAATTCTTTAAAAATTAGTTTAAAATACAGATGATAAAACATRTTTTTCACATGGTATTAGTCTGAAAAATTCCTAAAGTAATGGGCAGCATGTATCTCTCTTCAGGCCAGGCTGTGCCTACAGTAACTCTGGGCACCTGGTACAAAGCAGGGCTTCTTAAATTTCCCCCATTTATCACCCATTTCTACTCAGGAAAAATCTTATATGATCTCTATAATACAGGTGTATAAACTAGGTACACAAATCAAATATTTACTAATAACCATAAATGCACTTATCTTAAAACCACCTTGGTGTATATGCAAAATAGTCACATACTATTGGGATAGGTTTTTACATGAAGAATCGTCTTGGTTGAGTATTTATTACTCCAGGACACAGAGAAATCGCTGATGTTTGGAGGCAGTCGATATTTTTGTTTTATAACTGTCAGTACTGAGGACACTGTTGTTCATAAATACTAAGTATTTATGGCAGCAGTGCATTTCGGCCCAGAAAAACCTCAGATTTCATTCAGCAATTGATTTTTAATTTGTTTCTGTCATTGTGTGTTTAGAAACATTTTACTGTTGCCAGTTTTTTTTTTTTTTGGTAGGTCTCCTACACAGTGGCCCAGCCCCATGTGGAGGGTCAGCCCATGGTTTAAGCGGCCAGAGTATTAAGAACCCACTCATTCCAAAAGTGGGCAGGATGAAGGCTTGCTTAGATGAAATCAACTGAAGGCTTTCTCTTGACCATTTAAAAGTAAAAAAGAAATCAAAGAGAATATTAGTAATGGTAAAAAAAAAAATCTTTATTTGAAAAGCAAAAAGGCAGACCAAGGAGGTCAGGAAGCATGGCGTTTTCAGAATACATGAAAGGCCACTTTGAATACACACATCTGTTCTCTGTCTCGGGTTCAGGTGTTGAAAGTGATCTCCAGCTAGAGCTGTGCTTTCTGGAGGATCTGGAGATTGGTTGGTGGGGCCTCGCTGGAAGAAATAGGCCATGGGTGGGTATCTTCAGGAGCTGTACCTTACCGTGACCCTTTCCTGTCTCCCAACAGTGAATACTCTCATAGACCTAAAAGGGTCAGCATTCTTAAGTTGCACTTCCACAGAGAACATCACTGTGAAAAGCCTTGTCACAAAACTCCAGCAGTCTTCCCAGCTCCTCTATCAGTCTCTGTACCCTGTCACYGTCCAGACCTTCGGTTCCACTGCAGCATCCATCTCAGGCCACTTCGCTGGTCTTTCTCCGTTCCTAGCATTTCAGCAGCTAGACCCTCACTGTATGTCTAAAGAGCTGCCAGGAACTCCTCTGTGCTTCCCCTTAGTCACCTTATCATCTCCGTAGCAGCTCCAACATGTAAAGTGCTTTGACTAATAACTAGGACACAGAGTCTCAAGCCACCTAGAAGTTTCCTGTTGCCCAATTATGACTCGAAGGTGTTAGATGCTCTAGGCTCCCATTCCTCCTCGTAGGCTCCAACTCTAAGGAGTTCCTGGCTCCTTGGCCTGTATTCACACTGGCTTCAACTGCTCTTGGGCATACTCCACACTCATTAGCACCTCCCAGCCAAAGCATTAACTGTTCCCTCTATTAAAACTTGCTGACCAGATCGCTTTAGGATCAATTTTTTTGGTCAWTCTATTTTCACATTATTCATTACAACCTCCTAGAAGTTCCCTGTTTAAGACAGCCCCGTCAGCATCTGATGCCTTTTTCCTCACTGAAGGGATCTTTACTTGCTGTACTGGCTGGTTTTGTGTGTCAATTTGACACAAACTGGAGTTATCACAGAGATAGGAGCCTCCCTTGAGGAAATGCCTCCATGAGATCCAGCTGAAAGGCATTTTCTCAATTAGTGATGAAGGGGGAGGGCCCATTGAGGGCGGGGCCATCCCTGGGCTGTTAGTCCTGGGTTCTATAAGAAAGCAGGCTGAGCAAGCCAGGGGAAGCAAGCCAGTAAGCAGCAACCCATCATGGCCTCTGCATCAGCTCCAGCCTCCAAGTTCTTGCCCTGTGTGAGTTCCTGTCCTGACTTCCTTTGGTGATGAACAGCAATGTGGACTTGTAAGCTGAATAAACCCTTTCCTCCCCAGTTTGCTTCTTGGTCATATTTTATGCAGAAACACAAATCCTAACCAAGACAGTTATCTTGTCTAACTGAGCCATTTGGTCACTACCATAAATGAGGTTTATTTTCCTATGTAGGACTTTTCTTCCCCACCAGATTCTAAACTCTGTGAGACTAGGTGATTAGTTTCACATTCAAATGATTGAAGAGATTCTGGGTTTGCCTTTGGGAAAAACAAAAGAATTCTTAGAAACTGCAGCTCTGCAAGCACACCGTATGTAGCAGTGTGTGAGAAGTTACCAGACTAAAAGCAGACGGCGCAGTCAAATGTGACTGTCAGACGCCCAGGGAATCTTCTAATGTAGATCTGTCCTGAAGAGTATTTGGGACCAACTTAGACCAGGAAGAGTCATTGTTAATTTGAGATTTACAATTGAGAATTATTTCTTGTCATTTGCTAACTCTGGAGTCCTAGTAAAACAGCCCTTCAGCCAAGAACAAACATTTTATTTCTTATAATCATCGATTCTCTGCCGTCAGACCCTCTGGCATGTGTTATGTGGGAGTTTCTCCTCAGTCAACAGTGAGCATCCCTGTTCCTGGTGGTCAGACCCCCTGGCATGTGCTGCGTGGGAGCATCCCCTAGTCAACAGCAAGAGGCTCAGAACCTTTTATTTCTTGCTCGAAACCTTAGTCGCAAATTGTTAGCTGTGCAGTTTCTTCATTAGGGCAATTATTATAACGAGTGATTTAGAGGAAATGCTAACAATACATTTCCTCCAGGTGATTTGTGTTCCTCCTCCTGATTAAAAGCACCGCTAGACAGTTACCCTAGAATTCTCTTCCTTCTGCTCTCAACATAATTGTCTTTCTTGCTGCAGCTCCCTGGAGACTTATGTAGGCTAGCATCTTCTTTTTCCCCCAGACCTGAAATTCCACTTGCTCTATCTATTGACGTGCTTGCAATAATGCATGAGGGAGACAGGGAATTAATAAAGAGAGTAGCTCTGGTGAGCCATCTGTTTCCTGCTAGATTTCCGACTAATAAACTCACCAACCAGCAGACATGTGTGGAATGCTACTTATTTTATCAGGAACTGTTCTTCCGGTCCTATTCAGAAAATATTTCTCCCTGGTCATGGAATAGAAACATCTCCGTCTCCTCTCGCTACTCGGACACTTTGGGTTCCGATATGTCTCTTTCAGAGTATTAGCTTCAGAGGCTAATACTCTGCCTCCCAGCAGTCAGCAGTGACTGTAGTTCTTTGTCTGGAGGGAGGATGCTATGAAGTTCCCCCTCCCACATTATATGTCCATTGATACTGCTATTCTTCAGGTCTCCCTTACACAGTGATTTCTAGAAAAGGCTGTTTGACAAGCAGACGTCTTAGAGTTCTGGCACTTGGGACAGGATGGAAGTATGTAGCCCACAGAAGAGAATAAATGAGACCATTCTGAGAGTTAGGTAAGAACAGGAGAGTAAAGCTAATAACTGCCATGCCTTTCTGTGTGTAGAGTTACTGAGAGGCTAGCTCCACAAGGAACACTGGAGCCATACACAGCAGATCGCCATTCACCTGACGCTAACGAGATGAGAAGAGACTCTCCTTAGGTTGAAATATTAGGTGATAAAATGTGAATTTTATTTTACTTCTTGAGTGTGTGTGTGYGTGCATGTATGTGTGTATATGTGTTGTGTGTGAGCTGTGTGTTGTTATATGTGTATCCGCTGTTCATTGTGTATGTTGTGTGTATATATGTTTATTATATGTATTGTGTACTCGGGTGCTGTTTATGTATATGTACATGTGCCATGTGTCCATAAGGTYTGTATATGTGTACGTATGGTATGTATGTGTGTATATGTGTATCATGTGTATATGTATATACATGTATTGTGTGCATATGTACTGTGTATATATGTATCTGTGTTTCCCTGTGCATAAGTGTGCAGATCTTCCTATTTTTACTTCCAGTMTCAACTGTCTCTACCTTTTCTTGGGGGAAATCAGGACAGTGTCTGTGTTAATAAAAGCCCAACTTGCTAAAGTCTTCTTTATTTAAACAGAGCAGCTCTTGGGATGGCTGGCTTCATTTTCTCTATTGTCTTGTGTTTTGTTTTCTACCAGATTGATGCAGTTTTCTTATARGATGGCCTTTCCATCCAGGACAAACAAAATCATGATTTCTGCATGCACTCCCGCATACATTCMACAGCACTGAAGAGATTGCTGCCTGGTAGGTGGTGAGAGCAGATAAATAGCTCCTGGATTCTTCTCACCTGGAGAGAGCCAGG
This sequence comes from Apodemus speciosus, assembly GCA_002335545.1. NCBI lineage: Eukaryota > Metazoa > Chordata > Mammalia > Rodentia > Muridae > Apodemus > Apodemus speciosus. The sequence goes on along the minus strand of BDUI01002975.1, from coordinate 17,329 downwards.
TCGATACACAGCCTCTTCTGCATTCTCTCAAGGGTCCCTGCTATCCACRCCAACTCACCATGTCCTAGTCTGTCTCTTGTTCTGGATGAGCTAGGGAGGTAATGGCTTTACTTCCAGATCCCTCATGTGTATTCCTAGTCTGAATGGGACCAAG
>BDUI01002974.1:73552-109724 GCA_002335545.1 Apodemus speciosus | reverse complement strand
TTTTCTTTTAAATAAATCATACTTGGTGAGATGTGTAGTTCTCGGAGAAAAAAAAAAAAAAACAAAAAGAAGGAAAGAACTCCAAATAACCGAGGGGAGACATGTTATATAGATTTCCTAGTGTGGGACAATTGTGCTGATGAGGGCAAGATAGAGCTGCCTGGGGCAAGATTGACAATGGGGGAGGGCAGTGCCTGGACATAACCCAACGTCCCCCAGAGGAAAGGCGGTCCATTAGCTTGCATTGCCCCTGACCTGCTAACGCTGAAGCCAGTGTCAGTCAGCAAAGGGGTATTTCTTCTTCCTTCCGCAAACAACTGTTTCCTGACCAAGGACTCCGAGGGTGGAACATGTTTTCTCTTTGGTTAGAAAAACAAACACAAACTTCCCCTCCGTGGTGCATCACAGACTCCTTTATCTGCTTCGCTCCAGGGAGAGAGAAACTGCCAACTCACTCACGTCCTTGGCCGTCTGTCGCACATCCCTTCCTGGCTCTGTTTCTTGGATACCCAGCTGGTACCCCCTGGCCCTGGCGTGGATCCCACCCTTACCCTGTCTTTCACAGTATGGAATTTTAAATGCAGCTGAGCCCCTCCTAGGACTTACTCGCTATCTCAGGGGGGRATTAGCTTTGAATGCAATCCAGGCTCTCACGAATCCTGGGAGTCTGCTCTTCCCAAACGCCTGATGGAACATTTTGTTGCSGCTTACAGGGAGTCAGCCAGCCTTGTTTGTTCTTTTCTTTAGAGAATGCTGTCTTCAGGCCTAGTGGAAAGGGCTTCGTGCTCAGGAAGACTGCACTTCTCCCCCCCCCCAACCCCCCACCCCCGTCTCTGCCAGAAGTCCTATTGGAACGTGTGGATGGGATACTGAGCTCTGGGGGGGAGAGGGGGGAGGGGAGAATCTGCTAGCCAGGCTGCTTGGATATTCGAAATGTCACCTCTACATTTTAAAAATTTGGACCAGACTGGCTTCTTTACTTAATGCTAGAGGGGTAAACAGAGTGTGTTCTCAAGGGAGAAAGCAGAAACAGAGAAGCCGGCAAGGGGCAGCTGACAGTGGGTCAGGCTCTTTGTCACAGAGAACTAAGACCACTGTTGTTGGATCAGGAGATAAGCAGCCAACTGAAATTCCCTTGGTTAGATGCCAACAACCAGCAGGGGTGGCACACACACACACACACACACACACACACACACACACACACGGACCCTAACACAGAGGAAGTGTGAATTCTGTTCACTTAGATCCCTAGGACCAAGTAGAAGAGATTCAAACCATTACTATGTATCAAGATCAGGCACTAGGCATGTTGCTTTAGCTTATTTACCTTATTACTTCTTGAGACAACTTAGAAAGTTTAGTGCTCTGACCTCTGTTTGCGATCGGATTTCTTTCTGTTTACATTCACAGCTCTGCCATTCTGACTCATGTCTCYGCTGACCAGCCTTTCTAGAGGCCCCTGCCCATTACCCAAAACTAACCATTCTCGATTTTTATCTTTACCATCGTTACAGTCTAGATGAGTTCCTTACTCCAGTTTAACTGTCTCTTCAACCGTGTTTTGTTTAGAATCTATCAAATCCAGAGGACATATTTTCTTTTCCTTCATCTCCAACTTTATATTCACCTGCACTTGCATTATACCATAAGTGGTAYCGTATATTGGTGGCTTGCCTCTATTTATTGTTCCAACTGGGCATAAAAACACATTTATAAATCAAAACTGTTAGAAAGAGCTGTTTAAAACTGCACAGGGACTGATGACTTCAGAGAGAAGGAGAATCAGMCTCTCCCAGGGATATCCYCTTATTGATTATCCAATGCAAAGTTGACAGTCCTGAAGCCATATACACACAAACAGCAAAAATTAACTCAGCGGGTTGTATTTGTATATTTGTGTATACATATACGTGTGCACACATGCATGTGTGCATGTGTAAGAACAATTAGGAAGAAGAGGCTATCAATTTGGGAGTGAGGTGGGGGATATGATAGAAGTCGGAGAGAGAAGAATGGGGGAAAGGCTGGAGGGCAGAGCAGGAAGGTAGAAAGGGATGGAATTACATTTTAATTCAAATATATGTATAAAAATTTTAAATTGACAAAAATACACAGGGGTGTATTGTATACTGAACAAATCCCCTCTGGGCCCCCTGCCTCCCCTTTCTCACCCACGCCCCCTTTTAATCCTTTGTGTTCTTCTGGGAAGTTTTACTTCTACGTTCATACAGGATTTTTCTATGTAGACAAAACATGACACTTGCCTACCAGAGACTGGACTTCTGCTTGGCTCCATCAATGCCCACATCTGGTTTTGTGCCAGTGCCAGGATGTTTCTGTCACTCTGGCTCCGTGATATACTGTGAAATCAGGCGTGGTGATAGCTAGTGTTTTTACTAGGATTGTTTTGGCTCTCCGGGGTATTTTGTGTGTTTTAATATTCATTTTAAGGCTTCCATCCTATTTATGTAAAGAAGAGAATTCAAATTTAACTGGTATCATAGTTTTTCAGTCTGTAGGTTACTTTTGATAGGATAGCCATCTTTGCTATATTCCATCCATGTTCCAATCCACGGGCATTGGGACGTCTGTCCATCTTCTAGTGTCTTCCTCGATTTTCCCAGCATTTAAAAGTTTTCCTGCAGAGATCATTTACTTCATTGGTTACTATTATTCTAGGGTAGCATCTGTTCTCTTACAGAGTGTCAGTTCTTCATTGATTCTTTGAGGGTTGTGAATGTAAGCATTTTCAAGCCTTGACCGTTTCCCCATAATTTTGTTTCTTTCTTAGAAAAACCCACATTCGGTTCTCTGCAGGGTCTTACTCCGCACGCCATACTGGCCTCAAACTCACAGCAGCAGAAGTGCTTCAGCCTCCTAGGTGCAGGGACTCCTGGCTTGTGCCAYCGCATCCAGCTTCCCACTGGGTATCTTTATTGCTGTAAGAGCTCTTCATGGATTTTAGCCTTGTCTTGCAAGGCCACTATACACAGACAGTTTCCCTCACCTTTCTTCCTGTGACTTCATCACCCTTTGGGGCTTATGGCTGAGTCCCTCTTTAGGTACTGAATTCTACCTTAAGCAGTGGTTGGCCACAGACTTTGCAGTCTCTTTCCACCAGCCATGGACATCCTCTCCCTGGCCTTTGGATGCAGGCTTGGCATACATGCTCTGGGCTGTGCTCTGGCTCCCGGCCTCGTGTGCAACTCTTTTTTTTTTTTAATAGTTTTTTTTTCTATTGAATTATTCATTACGTGCCACTGTGAGTTTGCAGAGACCAGACCTACCCTCTTGTGCTTGTGAGCGGCCTGATATAGGGTGCCCGGAACCATCAATCTTAACTGGAAGAGCAGGAATCCTCTTGACTGCTGAGCTCATGTGGAATTCTTTTTACTCTAGCTGCAGAAGGNCGCATCCAGCTTCCCACTGGGTATCTTTATTGCTGTAAGAGCTCTTCATGGATTTTAGCCTTGTCTTGCAAGGCCACTATACACAGACAGTTTCCCTCACCTTTCTTCCTGTGACTTCATCACCCTTTGGGGCTTATGGCTGAGTCCCTCTTTAGGTACTGAATTCTACCTTAAGCAGTGGTTGGCCACAGACTTTGCAGTCTCTTTCCACCAGCCATGGACATCCTCTCCCTGGCCTTTGGATGCAGGCTTGGCATACATGCTCTGGGCTGTGCTCTGGCTCCCGGCCTCGTGTGCAACTCTTTTTTTTTTTTAATAGTTTTTTTTTCTATTGAATTATTCATTACGTGCCACTGTGAGTTTGCAGAGACCAGACCTACCCTCTTGTGCTTGTGAGCGGCCTGATATAGGGTGCCCGGAACCATCAATCTTAACTGGAAGAGCAGGAATCCTCTTGACTGCTGAGCTCATGTGGAATTCTTTTTACTCTAGCTGCAGAAGGYGCACCCTCTCAGAGCCAGCAGCCCAGGTCGGTCTCTGCTCATCACTTCTCATTGTGATTTGCTTCCTGGGAGTCAAAAAGGAGAAGCTATGGCTAAGCTTAAGGAGTAATTAACCCRGAGAGGCAGTGAGTTGAGACATCATGGGTAAGTTTCGGGGAATGGGCTTCAGCTACTGAAATGGAAGGAAACCCATCCTAGGAGAATCAGGTTGAAAGTCCTTAACTTCCCAGGCCTTCTCCTTCTCCTCCTTTCCCGGTCCTTTCTCTGTTATCCCATTCCCTGTTGGTGATTATCATTAGGGACCCGCCATTCTGGCCTACCACTTCTTCAAAGTAAAACAGACTTGTAACCTTCTACACTCTCATCCTCCCTTTCAAGGTCATCTGGGTTCATAGACATGTACAGGGAAGCAGTCAGCTGTTTCTTTTCTTTTCTTTCTTTCTTTTTCTTTTTTTAAAAGATTTTATTTATTTCATGTATGTGAGTACACAGTCAGTCTTTAGACAYAMCAGAAGAGGGCATCGGATCTCCACTACAGATGGTTGTGTGCCATCATGTGGTTGCTGGGAACTGAACTCAAGACCTCTGGAAGAGCAGTCAGTGCTCTTAATCGCTGAGCCAGCTCTCCAGCCTGGTCAGCTATTTCTCAACACATCCATCAAGCCCTTACTATATGACCCTGCCTCGTGGGCCATAGTGAATGGACATAAGTGGCCACAAGCTGGGCCAGTCTAGATCATAGCTGTCTCCAGTCATGAGATTAAGGGATGACCYTGCCATCCCTCTTTGGAACTTGTGACCTTRGGACACAGAGCACAGTGCCCAGGAGACTAGCAGCTTGGAGATATCACGATAGCACGTTCCTGGTCCTGTTGAAGCAAATGGCTTATAGGAGAGGGGCTGGATCAGTCCTGTCAAAGCAGACGAGGGGGAGCTGTGGCAGCTGTGGGGTATTTCTAGTCCTTGTAGGGTGCCTTGTAGGTTTACCCCAGCCTAGTGACCTTATGAAGGAATCAATGTTACACCTCTTTCGTGTTTTCATTTTCCAAAAGAAAATTCTCTTTTCCTGATTTTAAGAATGCTGATCATTTAAACAGTTCAAAACAACATTGAGGGACTGGAGAGATAGCTCAGTGGTTAAGAACAGGCAATRCTCTTAGAGARGACCTGAGTTTGATTCTTAGTACCCACACACTAGGCAGCTAACAACTGCCAATTATTCTGGTTCCAGAGGAGCCTTGTATGCATACACTCACACTCAGACACATAATAAAATAAAATAAAATAAAATAAAATAAAATAATTTTTAAGGAAAATAATGGCATTGAAAAGTATAATGTATAAAGGAAAATTATTGTTACTCTGTCAGCCAGATAGAGACACTGACATGTAATATTTTCCCAGGTGTTTTGTTTTGTTTTRTTTTGTGAGACAGGGTCAAATTCTATACCACAAGCTATCCTGGAACTCAATTGGTATGCTGTCCTGGCTGGCCTTGAACTCCATTTAATGTTAGCCTGAGTGAGCTACCACACCCAGCCTGGGCATTTGTTTTATATATTAAAAAAAAATAGATAATTTTATAAGAGAAAAATATGTGAAATTCTATAACATGCCATTCTTTCTAAAATATGTTTGAGGTGTCTTTATAAATACTTTCAAATGTACATTTCAAAAGCAAGTGGCTCAGCTTCCTGGTATGAGGGCATTTCTGTTTCCCAGCGCTCCCTCCGGCATTTCGACCGTTCCMAGCTCTTTATTACAACGAGCACAGCACTGAATGTCTGTGTGTTCGCTTTGGTCTGTTATTTTTTTTAAAGTGTATTTCTCATTTTGTCCTGTCTCTAAATTTCCTGTTCCTGTTCCTCTTCTCTTCCTTCTGTCCTTCCTTCCTTCCGTCCTTCCTCCTTTTTTCTTCCCTCTTTTTCAATGAATCCAGGGTTCCCAAAGAGCCACAACCCCAGTCCAAATCCCTAAATTCTAACACTAACATCTGCTCGTTTGAGTTATGGGATTCAACCAGCTCTGGCGACTCCTTCTGGAGCCAGGCTTTGGGGTASGTTTCTTATGTTCTTTGGGTTTGGTGCTTCTGCATTTATACTTTGTGAGAACCTTTGTATTAAATTTGGAGACACAGCTGTGGATAAGGTCTGGGCTGTGCCCTTTGTGGGGGAAGGGAAGCTGACATCTGCTGAACCCTGACCGTGACAGCACTAAATAGGATTCTGGGGAGCCACTTCTCTCTTTCCACCTTTATGTGGGTTCCAGGGACCAAACTCAGGTCACCAGGCTTGCCCAGAGGTGCCTTTCCCCGTGGATCCCTCTCATCGTTCCCCAACATTCTTCACTTAACAACAACAGTCCTGTTCGATGTTCTATGTTGTTTCTTCAGAGAAATGAGGAAAAGGAAGATCAGAAAGATGAGTATCCAGTCCAAGTAAATACAAAACAAGGATAGAAAATGATCTCTCTGATGTCTCTCTGCCATATATAGTTTAAGGAGCAAGCCACAGAAGCACRTGATAAAACCAAGTCACAACCGCTTCAGAAAATCAGAACAAAGGGATGTATTTAGGCCTCTGAGGTGCTCAGCAGAGGCAGAGTTAGAGGCAGTGAGTTGGGTCTTTTCTCTGTAGTGGGCAGCTGCTCACCTGTCTAGGTTAAGAGGGTAAAGCCATGGGAAGGGAGTGGGTGGGGGGAAAAAGAGGGAAAACCAACCCTAAATGGTTTGGCTGTGTACTGCATAAGAAGACCCTGGGGAAACCCAGATATTTGCCMGCTGGGAGCTGGCTTAAGATCAGGAGGTGATTCCTAAAGAACTACTGGGAAGTTGAAATCAGCAGGTGATGACAGAATTGCTGGATTGAAGCAGCAGCTGGAGAAGAGGCAGAACTTTTTAAGAGTACCTGGAAATACAAACGGCGGGCAGGCTGCCTTAGTCTTTCAGTGTCGAACCTTGCAAAAGGAGGTCTAATTGGCTCACCGTTTTGGAGGCTGAAGGCAGCAGATATGTTTGGCTTCTGGTAAGGGCTCCCTTGGTTACATCACATCATGGTAGATTTGAGAGCACAACCGAAAAGGAGAGATTGCAGAACCAGACAGGACGCCAGAGACAATACAGAGGGGTCAGTCTTGCTCTTGCACACTGTGCCACTTTTATAAGAACCCACTCTGTGAGATCCGTGCTAATCTCTTCTGAGTGCAGCGCCTCCAGTAACCCAAGTATCTCCCATTAGACTTTACTTCTTAATGGTTCCAGTGCTTGGAGACCAAGTTTCTAATGCATGACCCAACTAGAAAACCTTCAAACACTTTATAAACCATAACAGGTATTTCAGGGATTATGGTATCCGAGGTGACCCCCTATATGCCCTTGCACCATGGAAAATTGATGTGTTAGAGTAATTCTTAGAATAAACGTAAATCTCACTGAAGGCCAGGCCTAGACGCACTTGGAACCACATCACCAGGCAAGGGGGCCGGAGAACTTGATTAAGTTTGAGCAGGTTATGAACCAAAGCTTTAGATATATCTGAGAAAGATCCGCAGAGTTGACCAGACAGCACCCTGTAATGTCGTCCATGAGCCTTCATTCACACGGAGTGCTTTCGCTTCCCTCCCATATTAGTCCATTTTGTGTTCCTTTAAACAGATGCCTGGGACTTATTAACTTACTAGATAAAGAAGCTTACTTATTGCCTTCATGCTTCTGGTGGCCGGAGGCTCCAAACAGCACAGTGCTGGTGTTCTGACATGCGCAGATGCAGCACAACTCAACAGAGGAAAGGAAATTAAAAGAAAAGCACTGTAGGCAGATGGTATCAACCACACGGCAACCATAACCTCATGAACAACATTCTGTTGGCCCGAGGACTAGCCTACTCTTCGAAAGCCACAAATCCTACCCTAGGACATCCCTCCAGGACCTAACTACCTCCAATAAGCTTGCCTCTTAAAGGCTCCACTGCCTCTGTGATGCTCAGGCTTCATTGTCGGCTTGACAGACTTTGGAATCACCTAGAATGCATACATGCTGGTAGGAGTGAGGGATCCTCCAGAGATGTCCAGCCAAGGGGATAAAAAAACCCCACCCCAACAGTGGACAGCATCCTCCTGCAGGAGGAAACCGGGATACCAGTCTTAATATTCCTCCTCTGCTTTCTGACGGCAGACACAATGTGACAAGCTGCCTCCCTCCCTGGTCACCATGCCTTTCCTGCCAGGATCTATTTGTATCCTCAAACCATGAGCCAAAATAAACTTTTCCTTCCTTAAGTGGCTATTGTTCTGTATTTTGTCACAGCAACCGAACAAAGTAACTAATGCCGCCTCCTAATACTGCTACACGGTGGGGCAAACTTTGTAGCACATACCTTTGCAGAACACAAGCTGGGGCATGCTGGGAACGCCCCTGGAACTGACTGAGCTGCCTGGCTGGTGTCTCCACCTCTCTTTGCCTTGTATTCAGTCCAAATGAGGCTCCCTGTGTGGTGACTGAAGGCTGGAGAGATCATGGCAAAGGTCAGTGGGTTTTCTTTTTTTTTTTTAATTTTCTATATTCTTTGTTTACATTCCAAAGGCTTTCCCCTTTCCCAGTTCCCCCCTCACCATATGTCTCATAAGTCCTCTTCCCTCTGCCCATTCCCCAATCACCCCTCCCCCGCCCCCCCCCNACACACACACACACACACACACACACGTATTTTAAAATCAACAGAGACTTAACCAAGAAGGAAAAATAATCAAAATATGATGTTTCATATCGCCAAAAATCATGTGGTTTGTAGCCACCTTTATAAACATGGTATAAACACATACACCACACTTCTAACGTTTGCTATGATTCAGAGAGACTAGCTCAGGTTAGTAAAGAAGAAATTACTGGTTTTAATATTCATCTGGCAGCAAAAATTTTTATGAGGCCATAGGAATGCAAAATAAACTCATAATGAGAAAAATAATTATAGGCTTCTTCACATAAGAGCCTTATAAAAATGGTTATATCCCAAATGAAGGCTCAGGAACTCTGAGTCACCCTTTAGGGCTGTTGACATAGTGTTCCTTCTGAGTGAGCTGCCGTGTACTGTCTCGGTCGGGGCCTGCTTGCAAATGGAATTCCATGAACGCCTGCATCTTTCAGGTTCAGTAAATTCCCAGGAAACTGCCTGTTTGGGGGGGGGGCAAGCCTTTGCCCAAGAGTCTTTGCCTTCAGAGAGGTGTTCAGTACAAGTCTGACACCTGGGAATGAAAAGAGCAAAGAAAACAGGCACCTGGTACAAAGCGTGTGCTGGAAACTGGACRCCTGCTGGTCTAGTTAGAGTCTGCAACAGAAAGATRACTAAGGTTTCGATGTGCAAATTCAAGACGGTKAAGAGAGGAGGACTTGGAGAAGGTGCACCCCGAAGACRAAAGGGTGTGTCTAAGCACCTGCAATGCCGCAAGCCTTTGTGGGTCTCAGCTCTYTCCTCCAGCTTAGAGGCCTTCTGAGAAGGCCGGGGGATCATGGCTGCTCAGTCAATTGTGATTGAGAGGAGAGGGAACGGATGGCTTCRTCTTGATGCTCTCTACACAGGGTAAGGTAGACTCCAAGTCACCCATCTAAGGTATGTGAAGCTATGAAATGGGTGAATTGGAGAGCAGCCATGCAAGGCCTGGACCTTCAAAAAAGCCACCCTCCACTTCTAGATGTCGGGGACTACTGGGATACTCTGGCACCCTGTCCTATCCAGCCAAAAATAGTACACCAACAATCATAGCCTTTACTATTATTGGGGAATATAATCTGTAACTCTAAAGAGACCACAACTAATAAACCATATCTGAATGAAGTTTTGTAACATTAACAGATGCTCAAGGCAACAATAAATGTAATGCACAAAGAGGAGGAAAATTGGTTTCTCAGTGTTGATGTAGCTCTGAATTTTAAATTCTAGTAGGGGGAAAAANCTCTGGGTATATGCCCAGGAGTGGTATGACAGGGTCCTCTGGAAGTGTCATGCCCAATTTTCTGAGGAACCGCCAGACTGATTTCCAGAGCAGTTGTACCATCTTGCAATCCCACCAGCAGTGTAGGAGTGTTCCTCTTTCTCCACATCCTTGCCAGCACCGGTTGTCTCTTGAGTTTTTAATCTTAGCCATTGGTCAGTGAGTTTTCAATTTAAATTCTCTGATGATTAAACAAAATCTTACATTCATTGAAACKTCTCAAACATAAAGATCTTATCTACCTTGATACTTCTCATAGACAAAACAGGTAAAATTCTAGCTCCTCTGACCTAAGTTGGGGCCAGAGAAGCCGGCATCCCTTTCCTCTTTGAGGACTTCCTGTTAARTACATGGTTAAAAGTTCCTGGTATAGCTAGAAGAGCCCTGTTGAGTTATTTAAAGCCACAGTACCCAGACTCTAACCCCAGCTCTGCCCCTTGGAAAGAGGTAGACTTTTGAGAGGCCGTGTGCCTGTCTAATCTGCTTCTTTTCCTTCTCTGAAGTGAAGATCCTAATTCTTGTCTAGTAAATAGATTTTTGCGAGCGTGAGGGGCAGCCACGTGAGGGAATGTAGCACCACAATGCCATTTGAGTGGGAAGTGTCCCTTTCCCCAGCATCTCCACATTTTCGGAGCCACATGACAGCTCATCCATGGACTAGGGGACAAAATCATATGTTTGGAACTCAAACAGCTGATCTACTTGCTTTAATGGTTTGCAAGAAGAAATAGATATTCTTTTTAATTTTTTCATGAGATGGGGTCTCCTACAGAGCCTATGCTGGCCTCAAACTCACTGTGTAGCCAACGACCCTCTTCTGCTTCTACCTCCCCCCTGCTAGGACTAACGGCATGAGCCACCACCCTACACAGAGGGCACTTAACACACTGACTGTTTTTATGCCGTGCTGGGACTGGGAGTCATGGCTTTGTGCAAGCAGAGCAAGCACTCTCTGAACTGAGCCACATCTCCAGCCCGGAAATGGTCATCTCAAAGGCATCTTTTCTTTTCCATCTTAACAGGGAAGAGTGAGCATTTCCTCCACTTTTCCAAACACGCTGTACATGGTGGGATGCCACTCTGTTCTCTAGGTGGTGTCTGGGGAACTTAGTTCTTGTAGTTGTTCTGCTGGTCAGCACTTGATGCCTTCCTTGCTTTACATGTAAAGGAAACAGCCTGAGGTTGTGACCACACATTTGCTCCTGTACCTTCCTCTAGTCACCCATCGGCAAAGCCAGAGCGCTTCCTAGGGAGGGTCAGTGTGGAGAGTGCCGTCTGGATAGGGTTTGACATCACCACATCCATCTCTCAAGGTAATGGCCGCTGAGACCGTGCTGTTGATCTGGAGGGTGGTTTGGCAAATCTTTGTGCTCTATGATCCTAACTCAGGGTGGGTTATGGAACTGTCAAAAAAAAATGGCTCAAGTTGTATCTCCATGTTGCCAGATGAGTGCCTGCTGTGTATAAAACAATATAGTGACGTATATGGTGTTAAGTCAGAGGCACAATTTTCTAGGTAGGAACTGAACTGGTGGTCTGTGATTTCTGTCAGAAGGATTCCAGGCACGTGGACTGGCAGCTCCTCCTTTGGAGAAAGTGGGCCTCTCCGAGGGCCCGAGGACTTGACTGAGCCCTGTGGAGAGGACAGGAACTGGCAACCACGGTGGGGCGGGGATTCTGCACAGCACACAGGCTGATAGAACTTATCTCAGGGCTTCCTCTTTCTCCACGGGTTCTGGCATTCCCAGGCCACTTTTTAGTGGACCACTGAGATTCTAGAACTATGCGGCTCATGAGGTCGAACCTTAGCATCTTGTTTTGACAGTGCAGGGAAGAGAAAGAACAAAGGCGCAGAGCGGAGAGCGACGACTCTGGACCTAATGTTCCTGGCAGCCAGGCCCACCGTGGTTGCCAGAGGGGCACTCGGGGCCTTACTGCTTGGCCTCTTCCCACGGCTCAGATCTGTTCCTTGATGTTCCTCTAAAGCGCTGTAATTCCTCTGGCCCAGACATCAAGACTCTGGCGGTCTTCCAGGGAGTGATGTGCAAGAGATGCTTCTTTGCCTCTTGTAGGGTCTCCGGGCCTGCAGCCCAACCCCTTTAAATCTCCGTGGTGCCAGAGATCTCCACGCTCAGCCCCGTGCTCCCAGACACCCCCATGGCAGGGCTTGCTCTCCTCCCGTGAACGAGCCCGAGCCCCAGTGCAGCGTCCTGGGGCTGGATTCGCATGCTTTCAAATTGAAGAGCAATAACAGGCATGTGTTTCATGTCCCCATGTGGCATTTAATTCTGGTCCCTGGCTATGCACCAGCAAGAGGTCAGTGGGTGGGAAAATTGAAATCTCATGATGCTTGGCTTTAACTTCCTTCCCCACCAGATCTTTTACTGGAGTATCCCCTCCCCCATTTTTCTGCTTTCATTTTCCTTGATTCAACCTCTGTTTAGAGAACTAATGAGCCGTGGCAAGAACAAAAGGCTAGCAGTCAGAAGGGGGAGGGGGGCATGAGGAGGGAGGGGCAGACAAGGTTCCTAACCTGACTCTAACCCCTCCCACAGGGCCGCAGAAAACCTCCCAAACCTCTACTTCGCCCCAAACTGCAAGCCTTTGAGCCCCCTCCAGGTTGTGGGGCCCACCCACAGGGGCAGAATGAAGAACAGCTTTGCCTGTGGGGTGGGAGGGCATGAGGGAGTTGGTTGCTAAGGGAACAAAGAGTCTGAAAGGTTTTCAACCCCAGGAACAGGCTAGCAGGCTGCACCCGGCATTCAAATACCCACAGGTGCAAGATGGACCGCAGCAGCCCCCACGGGTTTTGCATACGCTAAAGTTAGGCTCTGGCTAGATTGACAGTGTAGAGGCCACACTTAGCCATTTCCTCCACCACGTAGGCACGCAGAAACTTGCTTTATGCTAGAGCAGGGTGGAGTCTGGATTGGCCCTTGCTTGGGTCATCGATTCAGCTCCAGAGTATGGCTGTATGGTAAGGTTGGAGAACAGCCACAGCTATTTATTCTTCCAACCAAATCTGAACCTCGCAGATTTTAAGTGTGAATCTGAGGGTTTGCTGAGACCCACCTGCTCACTTTTGGTGATGGGGATGGAGGTGAAGGGCAGCTCTCACTGTGTAGCCCAGGCTGACCTGACATTCATGGCAAGTCTCGGGCAGGGATTATAGGCCCAACTCTCCACACTTGGTTTGGCTCACCCAATTCCCTTAGCGTTAGGAAGTGTTGTCCTTCATTGTTCTACCCTAGGCCTAACACGTCCCCAGGACCCGATTAGTACCAGCCTGGCCTGGTATTCTGCAGGCTTAGCGGCCACACGTAGGACCCTTCCTGCCCTGGCCCAGCTTCTCACGGGCAGGCTTCCTTCCGTCCTATTTTCTTCCTTTGCTCCACTTTGAGCTCTTGTTCCGAGGAGCTGCTCTACGCCGTACCCTTACTCCCAGGACTTCATTGCAGTTCTTCATTGTGCGATAGGCCTCAGAACCTGGAGGAGGAGGCTGCCTCGCCGGCTGAGGGCGTCGGAAGTCTGAAGGGAGAAGAGCTTGGCAGCTGTGTGTGTGCTGAGTAGCGCTCAGGTCTTTCCACCCCAGCAGCTCCCATCTCTTTGCATATGTGGACTCTTAGTAGCCCCCAAAAGCCCAGGCTAATAAACAGGGGTCCTGTTACACTCTACGTCTGTGTCGCTCGAAAGGCCTAGAACTCTCCTTCTCCTCCTCTTCCTCCTCCTCTTCTTTCTTCTTCCACACAGAATTCAGGAGTTGTGCTATGGAGGAGGCCTGGGCACCATCTTAAGATGTCAAGTGCCAGCTGCTGCCAAGTGATCAGTGGCTGTCAGGATGGATGGAATCTCATCCAGACGAATCTCTGTGACTGGATGAGGTGATGGGGGTAGGGAGAGGCTCACAGATCTCACTCCAGGGATCTTCATCCTGGGCATCTCTCCCTGACCCACTGAGTAAGAGTATACTTCTTGTTGTTGTTGTTGTTGTTGTTGTTGTTGTTGAGGAGGAGGAGGAGGAGGACGAGGAGTTGGAGGGCTATTCTGCCACCGAGAAGAAGCCATGGAGTCTAATGCTTCAAAGGCAGAGGAAGGCTCTGGTGAGGGAGAGGAAGAGCTGGAGAACACAGGATGTGTAGGAAGTCACTGTCACAATGCTACCCGAGCCATTTTTGCCATCTTAGGCTGTTGCACTCCTCCGCAGCGTAGGCAGTCTACCTAAAGAGCAAGCCACTGTCCTGGGGCAGCTGGTGGGTCTGTTCATGACGAGATAAGACTGGGGCTGTTCTCAAAAACTTATACATCTGATGGAGATGCAGCTACACCCAAGAACAGACTGCAAGAGCCTCAGGAACAAATGTAGAATTACGCAGTAGCCTACTGCCATGGAAACCACAGACAAACGTTACAAAGGGACAACCAGAAGCCCCAGCAGCCTTCGTATGATCATGGAAAAAAGTAACTACGTGGGCCTGTGGGCCAACTTTAGAGACCCACAGAGACACTTCCGTTTCTCTAAGCCACTGCCACCTGTTTGATGCTCTTGTTGACACCTGTTGATAGGGTTCGGATGGTTTATTCTGGTGGCCATGGGGCACACCCATTGAAGTGACCAGCTGCAAACATCAGGTATGCATTCACAAGATAAAAAAGCCATTCCGTACATACAGAAGACCCAGGAATAGGCTCACTTCAAAAGACAAAATAGTCAACAGGGCTGGGGATACAGCTTAATTGGTATCGTTTGCCCGGCATGCATGAAGCCCTGGATCTAATCTGGAAATGGAATAATCCACCTGTCTATAGTCTCCAAACTCAGGAGGTGGCAGTAAGACCAAGAGTTCAAAATCATCCTCAAATGCTGAATAAATGCAAAGTCAGTCCTYGATACAAGAGAGTCTGCTTCAAGAAAAGGGAGACTGGCTTGATGTCACCCCTAACTYCAATCTTAACCTGCTGGGTGAGGGGTTTGGGTGCTTGTTTGATCTAATCTGTTGAGCTGAAGGAAAGAGGTGCTAAGAAAGGGGAGCTGTAAAAGACATCTCTGTCTCCATTGATTAACCGAGAGCTTCTAATGGAGGTTGGAGCACAGAATCAGGGGTTCTCAGCCTGAGGACTGTGGTCCACACRCTTCTCTGCGGGAGAGGACACCCCTAGCGTTCTGGCCTGTCCGGCAGTACCCCTGGTTTCTGCTAACTGGCCAGCCACTCATCCCATTATATGAATTGAAAGGCTCTGCCAGATAACAGTCCCTGCTGCAGAGGGGTGTTGGAGCCCTGGCCACCCGGGGTTGCTCCTGCTGCTGGTTTTGGAGAGATTTTAAGTTCCAAAATGGAAATATAATTATGGGAGAGATCAGCAGGGGTCATGGAATCCAATGTGGCTCAGATCTGAGTGACATGTGGCATCTTTCCAGGTATTTCAAGGATTCATAGTGTCGATGTAATTAGTTCCCTAAGATTCTTAGTTAAACGTGGCACCCATAAAACTGGCAAGCTTCCCACAGGCTTGTGGCTTTTTTTTTTAATAGGTATAAACTCAAACTAAACCCAAGCACAACATACCACATATAATAGCAATCCAGTTCATATAACGGTGTGGTGAGGGTTTGTGATGATGCCCTGTACTCTGAACTTGGGTACCAGCCTGATTAGGTTGGGCTTGCCCTGTCTGTATTGTTCCAGGACCCAAATCTCACGTGATATTATTTTTTTCAACATTCTATGGACACTCTGTTTATGAGGTCTCCTTGAAGTTGTTTGGTCAATGTGTGTTCTGCCCACTAAGGTCACCTGTGTTTTCTTATTAGCCTGAGGCAGCTGAAAAAGCACACCCCGTTCCCAGTCGGATCGCAGATATTAATTGGTTAGCTCTGGGGTGGACCCATGACCCCAGAAGCAGCTCATAAGAATCTAGATTCTTGACAAAATGAAAGTATCTGAGGAGAGCACTGGACTTCTGATCCTCCTGCATCTGCCTCCCAAAGGACTGGGGTCGCAGGCAGTGCCACCATGCTGAGGTCACGGGCAGTGCCACCATGCTGGGGTCGCAGGTAGTGCCACCATGCTGATGTCGGAGATGAACCTCGGGGCTTCGGGCACGCTAGGAGAGCATTCTATCAATGAGCTATAGCCCCAGGCCTGAAAATAATTTGTATTTTTTTAAGTTAAAAGTTTTTACAAAGGCTTCCTAAGGACATATTAGCAGGTTCTCTACAGAGTTCAAATAGGCCTGAGCTCTTTATGGGAGAGGCCAGAGAGCTTCCCAGAGTGTGTGTGTCTGTGCATGCACATGTGTGTGTGTTGTGGTGTGCTTGTGTGTGTGCTAGTATGCTTAGGTGTGTATGTGTGTGTATATGTGTGTATGTATGTATGTATGTATGTATGTATGTATATGTGTGTGTGCATGTGTGTGTGCATGTGTGTGCATGTGTGTGTGTGCATGTGTGTGTGCATGTGTGTGTGTGCATGTGTGTGTGTGCATGTGTGTGTGTGTGTGCGCGTGTGTGTGTGTGTGTAAGGCTCTGTGTGGGTGGGAGCCTAGTTGCTAAGGTCACAGCAGACATCAAGTCTGGAGCTAGAGTTCTTTCTGCTCTTCTCACGGTGCAGCCTGCTCGGATGCTGAGGTGCGCTGTGATGAGCAGCATTGCCTTAAATGTCCTTTAAGCTGAGCTGCACGCCTCAAGTGCATTTGTGAAAGGCACTGAAATCGAAGTAAGAAACTTCTTTTTCAGACCTTTTTGTGTTTAGTGGCATGATGAGAAGACACGATCTATGTAAACGAAATATAACTGTGTTATTCGAAAGGGTTCAGCAGAAACACCTGTTTAGTGCATACCTATAAAAAGAAAACACACAAAGTCACAACCAGACCAAGAAACAGAACAATCCCGTTGTGGAAAAGTCCCCCTGTCTATTTTTCTCAGCCACGTCCCTTTTTTCCTTCTTAAAGCCACCAGGGTCCTGGCTTTTAATATAGTGGCTTCCTTTGCTTTCGTCCCAGCCCATGCAGAAGAGGTGTCTCAGTCAGGGTTTCTATCCCTGCACAAACACCATGACCAAGAAGCAAGTTGGGGAGGAAAGGCTTTATTCAGCTTACACTTCCACATTGCTGTTCATCACCAAAGGAAGTCAGGACTAGAACTCAAGCAGGCCAGGAAGCAGAAACTGATGCAGAGGCCATGGAGGGGTGTTTCTTACTGGCTTGCTTCCCCTGGCTTGCTCAGCCTGCTCTCTTATAGAACCCAAGACTACCAGGCCAGGGATGGCACCACCCACAATGGGCCCTCCCCTCTTGATCACTAATTGAGAAAATGCCTTACAGCTGGATCTCATGGAGGCCTTTCCTCAAGGGAGGCTCCTTTCTCTGTGATAACTCAAGCTTGTGTTCAAGTTGACACACAAAACCAGCCAGGACAAGAGGTTAACTTTGTGAGCTTGATTTATTCAATCAAGGCTTACAGCTTTGCTCAACTCTGAGTGGGTCTGCTCTGACCCTTTCTTTCTATGTTGGTGGGCATATGGCTGTCTCCAGTTTGTGGCTTTTATGAACCCTGCTCCTGTAAGCACTCCCTGTGCTGATGCCTTCCCCGGGTTAAGCAGACACACCTACTTCCAGGGCATTTCCCTTCAAGTGGGCACAGGAGGAGTCGCACCTGGGGACAGTGGTCCTCCACCTCCCTTTAATACAGACCCTCATGTGGTGCTGACCCCCAACCATAAAATTACCTCATTGCTACTTCATAACTGTGATTTTGCTGCTGTTATGAATCATAACAGTAAATATCTGTGTTTTCCGATGGTCTTGGGCTACCCCGGTGAAAGGGGTCACAGCCCGCAGGTTGAGAATCACTGCCTTAGGGCAACTGAATGATATGCACAAGGGTTTACCAAAATTCTTGCTTCGACTTAAACTCTAAGGGGTTCCTTAGCTCTTCCTATTACCGACCCTGAGCTTGTCCAGGGCTCAGGTGCAGTGTCATCTCATGCTGGGCACAATTTGCACTCTGCCGCAGCCTCCTGAGGAAAATCAGGAGAGTTTCTACCGGTTATCGGCCACCTGACTTCCTCTCCTCCCGTTATGGGTCTGTTGAGTCTTTTTGGCTGTTTTCCTGTCGCAGAACTAAACCTTTTTCCTTTGATGAAATTTCATCTTCATTAGAATTACACTGGAGAGAAAAGCGTGCCTGACTCCGGAGCCGGCACCTGCTGGTCTGATTACTGTGTGTGGCTGAAGGTAAATCTGTAAAGCACAAGACCGGATTATTTTTATACTTCAAGTCTTTGAAAAGATAACAATGGAGGCTCCTAGAAACATAGCCATCCAGGTCATTCTTTTTTTTTTTTTTTTTTCTTATCTCCATTTCCCAACTCCCTCATTTCCCTATATTTTCTTAGAGAACAAACGCACGCCTACATGCCTCCGTCTTTTGTTAAGAGCGTAGAGAAGGCAGTTTGCTATTCTGCGGGGTGGTTTTCGTGCTGTGCTTTGAGCATTCTTATGAGCCGGCTCAGTGTGACGAAGGCGCTGCCTGCAGTGGATATGCCCTCTATGGCCGAGATAACATTAAATAAAGAATATACATATGACTCCAGCAGCGAATTCCTCCTAACAAAAATAAATTGACAGCTCCCAGAGCCCCGGGCTGTAGCTTTTTGCTTATCTGCTTCAGACACTTGGGAACGATGAGCTCACCAGCAAGGAGCAAAGTCCATACCATCTACCATTGCATAAATTATTCAGTTATCTGGGATGTCCTTGTAACATGAGAACCCCTATTAAAAACCCGAGTAGCTGCAGTACTTACAATGGCACATGCCTGCTATTTATAGACTTGATGGGAGCAGCTTTGAATAAACCTTACTAGACTTCCCGGATCCTCAGTGAGGATCGGTGCAGGGTTTTCATACTAAGGTGTTTGCTGAGAGCATGTGTGTATGCTGCTATGTGGGGCACACATACTACATGGAGCAGAGAGTTCGCCCAAGCGGACATGGCTTATTTGTTAGCTCTTTCTTATTCTTCTTACATTTTGGAAATTGAAACAAGGACAAACGGATTACAGGCCCCAGCATTTACCACGGCGTGTGTTCCCAACTGTATTCAGGCAACGGGGTCCCTGCTTTTTAAAAAGAGTGACCTTTATTTTCTGTTAAGAATGCCAGATGTCTGGCATAGACAAATAGGGGCGTAGGACACTGAGCCTCCTAATGATCTTTACCAAAAAGGATGGAGCCTGAATCACCCAGAGTCAAGGCCTCCTGCAGCTCAGACCAACGCAGCTGGTTTATATGACTCTTCATTAAAGAAATACCCACGTCKTTTTTTTCTTCTTAATTTAATTAATTGATTTTTATTTATTATATTGCTAAGGATTGAATACTGGTCCTTATACATGTTGGCCAAGTAAGGACCTGGCCCACTAAAGTGTGCCCCCTAGGCCCCTCATAGTTCAACTTAAAATTTTTCCTTTTTATTTTTAATTCTGTGTCTGTGTGTGACTCTGTGCATGTGAATGAGGGCACCCATGGAGGCCAGAAGTGACCCCCTTAAGGTGCRGTTCTAAACTTTCCTAACACCGCGACCCTTTAATACAGTTCCTCATGTTGTGTTGGTCCCCAACCCATAACATTATTTTTGTTGCTACTTCACAACTGTAATTTTGCTACTGTTATGAATCATGGTGTAAATATCTCTGTTTTCTGATGGTCTAGGTGACCCCTGTGGAAGGGTCATTTAATTTCCCCAAAGGGTTGTGACCCACAGATTGAGAACCTCTGCCCTAGAGCTAGGGTTCCAGGCAGTTGTGAGTCACCTGCCGTGGGTGCGGGGTCCTCTGCAAGGACAGTACATGCTCTTGTAAATGCTGAGCCATCCCTCTAGCCCCATAACTCAAATTTTTGATGAAAAACATCTTATGATGAGCCTGGGAGAAGGCTTAGTGGTTCAACTGCTTTCCACATTAGCATGAGGACCAGAGTTCAGATTCCCAGAAGCCATGTAGATGTCAGGGGCAGTGGCAGCCCCCCACCCCCGCCCCGTAAGGCAGAACAAGACATCCCCAGAGCTGTTTAGTTAGCATGACTCACCCATATCCATGAGCTCTGGGTTTGACTAAGAGACCTTGCCTCAATGAATAAGGTAAAGGAATAATGGAGGATGATTATAGATATTGGCCTCAGGCCTCTATATGAACATGCACACCCACACATATGCATCATCACACATACAGAACATGCATATGCACACACATACCACGCATACACATGAAAATGGAAAAGGAAAAAAATCATATGCCTCTTCCAAATTCCAATGACATTCTTCACAGAAATACATATTCTACTTTTTCAGATATATATGAGTAACATCTTTAGGTTTTTGAGACAGGGTCTCACAGTGTTACCCAGGCTAGCCTCAAAATTCTGGGCTCACGTATTCCAAGAAGCTGAGATTATATGTATGTGCCATATGTATATACATGTGCCCCATTTCTATGGCATCCCAAAGTAACAGTGTTATAGTGAGAGAGAATAGATTAGAGAGTGATAGGAGTTGGATCTGGAGGATAGGGGCATCCACAAAAGGAAAATAAGTAGGGTTACTAAAATAACACAAGAATAAGAAATATTGATACACACAGTTTGTCATAAAATAACTACAACTAAGTACACGCATATGGATACATAGGATGCCATGACACCTGATTGAGATCTATGTATTGTACCAGTGTCAATATCTTGACTGTGATATGTATGTTTTATAGGTTTCAAGATGTCATCCTTGGGAATAAACTGGGGAAAGAGCAATGGCATCATCTCTATGACCTCTATATGACCTCTATATGAACTCTTACATCTGAGTTTATGGCTACTTTAACCTGAGTCTGGTGGTAGTGGTGTATGCCTTTAATTCCAGCACTCAGAAGGTAGACTCAGGTGGATCTCTGAGTTTGAGGGCAAACTGGGCCACAGAGTTACAGGATAGCCAGGGGTACACAGAGAAACCTGGTCTCAAAGAAAAAAAAAAAAAAAAACCAACCACATCTGAGTTCCCAGGTGCCACCGGTACAGCGACACCAGGAGAGCCCCTTCCTGCCCTGGAAATTTATTACAACGACTATGGCTCCTGGTGGCTCTGAAGACACACCATCCTTATCCAGTGTCATTTTGAAGACTGAGACAATAGAGTTTGTGGTGGCTTGAATAGGAATGGCCCCCAAACTCATGTATTTAAATGCTTGGCCCATAGGGAGTGACACTTAGCAAGTGTGGTCTTGATGGAGGAATTATGTCACTGTGGAGGTGGGCTTTGAAATCTTTTATATGCCTAAGCTATGTCCAGGGTGACACACAGTCTCCTCCTGACGCCTGCAGCTCAAGATGCAGAACTGTAGGCTTCTCCAGCGTCCTGTCTGCCTGAATGGTGCAATGCTGCCTACCATGATGATAATGGACTGAATCTCTAAAACTGTAAGCCGGCCCCAGATACATGTTTTCCTTTATAAGAGTTGCCTTGGTCATGGTGTCTCTTCACAGCAATGAAAAGACAAGTTTTATCTTTGAGAATGAAGGAGATCCTTTGATAAAGTCTGTGTTTTATATTTTCAACATGTGAATGCCCAGGTGGAGAAAAGGGCCTGGACAACATAGATATCTATGGGAATACTTGCACAGAGTCATGTGAAGAGGACCCTACCAGTGAGAAATCAAAATGGCAGCCCGCTATGGGGAACTAAGGAAATGGATTAATACAGGAGTGCTGTGTGAATACACCACCAACCAAGGGCTCTTTTAATACAAATCCCTCAGAACGAGTGGTTCCTGCCCAATACAAAGTGGATTTGACCCTAAAGACTTTGGAGAAAGGAGACAATGACACTAGCAGTTTGATCCGAATCATCTTATGAAATGTTAGTTTCAATAAAATCTTAAAATGAAATGTAAATAAAGAACATTTCCAATAATAAAAAATAAAATAAAAAATAAAATAAAATAAAATCTTAAAATGGCTAATTAAAAAATATTAAACTTGATTTTTTTTCTCATCAAAGATCTGTTAATTTTCCTGGACAAGAGGAAATTCCAAATATAACAGTTAAAGATCTGTGGAGAAGCCTGAAAACGGTCCAAGGAGAGAAGAGAGGCATCTGGAACTACCCCCCCCCGCCCCGTATGCACATGTGTTCATGCATGTACATGAACATGTCAGTTCATGGGTATGTGTGTAGGGGTATCAGAACAAGTCATTTGGGGGTACCAGAGTTGCAATGGGAAGACTCCCGACTATGAAGTAAGAAGCAGATGGTCTCTCCCTGAGGTCTAACCATGAGTTTAGTGCCTCAAACATCCACCATCAGATAGAGCTAAAATCACACCAACTGCTGGAGTCAAATCCTGTGCTTTTGTAATGAACTCAAACTGCACACGGAACAGAACAGAGGGTTCTCTCTGTGGCCGTGAATGCGCTGAATTCGTGAACAGGCTTCAGTTGGATTTCTGTTTGATTAGAACTGCAGTTTCGTTGACATCCTCTCTTGAGGGTGTCCTCTGAGCACCAGCCCCAGCGGACCTGGAAGCTCATCTGGTGTTTGTGATTGCAACGTGCACCTACATGCTGAGTTCTCGGTGATATCAGCTGCAGGGCTATCCAGGAAAAGAACTGACAGTGAAAACGGGTGAAGTGGAGCAGGTGGGCTCGTGGGACTGTAGACCTGACCTTCGCTGGGGCTTCACACATCTTGAGCCTCCTGTGGAGGGCCCTCCTGTCCAGGGGCTGAGCAAGAAAATGAACAGAAAGGACTCAGTTCCACTGGATGCAACATTTTTGGTTTGCTCGTTATTGAGACAGCTGGCTTTCACTGTCCAGTCTGGCTGGCCTGGGGCTCACTATGTCTCCTGGCTGGCCTCCAACTTACAGAGATCCACCTGCCTCTGCCTCCTGAGCGATGGGATTAAAGGCACGCATCACCACACACAGCAGGAATGCAACTTTCAGTATAGTTTTATTATAGCAGTATACGGCATGTATCAAACACGATCCTTAATCCTGTTCTAAACACAGGTAAGGCCACGTATTTGCCCTTCTTAAGCTCATTTTCTGAATTTTGCTCATTTGCTGATCCTCAGATAACCATGGTTGCAGCAGTGTGTGTGTGTGTGTGTGTGTGTGTGTGTGTGTGTGTGTGTGTGTGTGTAAAGGGCTCTAGCCTTAACCTTGAAGCCCACCCTTTGTCCCCCACTCCTGGCAGCTCATCAATGGTTTGGGCAAACAGTGGAGAACAGGATGAGTTTTGGGTCCAGGCAGATTGGCTCCTGCCAGCCATGCGACCTCCAGCATTTAAGCTTTCTAAACCTCTTTCTTCAACAACAAGGCAAAGTGTTCCATTGTACAGACTTTGGGGTCAGACCACCATTTGCATTGTAGGGTCACTGTATGCTGTCTGGGGTATCCTCAGGTCAGTTTTTAAACTTTCATGTAAATCGGTTTCTGTAAGATAGATGTGACATGTAAGAAAGCCTTGTCTGTCTGTCTGTCTGTCTGTCTGTCTGTCTGTCTGTCTGTCTATTTTTGCTGGCCTTGGGGCTTCCTAAATGAAGGCCATATTTTTATACAGGTTTCCAAATGGAAGGAAGCAAGACTAGAGCAGAACAGTCAGGGTCAGCTTCTGTCCATGGTGTGCTCCAGTGCTCATGCACAGCCCATAGGCATGGCCAGGAGATCTACCAGTTCTAAGTCTTTGAGGAAAACTATCCAATTGTCAGCATGCCACCAAGCTAGCTAACTGGGTAGAGACTTCAGTGGGTACACATGACAATGGATACTCAGGTTCAGGGGCTAGGGGCATAGAGCATTTGTCTAGTATGTTTGAGGTTCTGGGTTCAATTCTGTGGGGTCTCAGAGAGAGAGAGAGAGAGAGAGAGAGAGATGGAGACAGCAAGAGAGGGAGAGGGAAAAAGAGAATATATCCCAGCTCAGAATAGTGACTAAATAATAGCAATCAGTGCAAACCCAAGGTGGGTGGAGAATTTGATTACAGGACCTTTAGAACTGTCACATTAAATAAAATGCCCACCTTCAACCAAAGGTGACTAGGCAATCAAATAAAGAAAATATGATATATTTCCCACCATTATCTGTTTTCTCTGTACAACTGATTCTTATTATTTGTGGGTTCCATATTTGTGGACTTATCTCCTTGCAAAAATTAATGTGTGATCTCAAAATTCATACCTATGACTCGTTGCATTTGTGGTCTTTGAGGGGGCTGTAGAGTGGGTAACAATTTGAGCTGTAGACACACAGCTGTGTGTAAAACAAAGCGATATTTTGCCATCTCGTCTCAGCTCTTATTTTGTTAACAAGTGTCCATGGAGTATAGTTGGTGACACGGTGCTCCTTGTTGGTGCGCCTCCGCTCCTCAGTGCTATGGTACACCCTTTGAGGAAGTGCGTGTAGGTAAGCTTTGATGGGATGAGACTTCAGTAGGCTGAACACACTGTGGGCTCTGAGTTGGCTGTGAGTTCAGTGTTTACAAACCGATGGTATGCATTAGATAAGATAGCCTTAAGTAGATGAAAAAAACGAGGTTAGAGAGTTGATTAGTTTATGGCGGTTTTGTGCCAGAGGCCTGTAGGAACACACTCTATTTCTTCAGAAGCCATGACTCAGTATTATTTAATTCAGAGTTCACAGTGACTGTAGAGCAGGAGCCACAGGACTTGGTTGTGTACATGCCTGATTTAATAGGCCACAGCCTGGCTGTGATATGAATAACTTCACCAGGAAACCATTTTCATAAACCTTGGACTTGGGCTAGATTTGCTATCAGTCTTGGCCCATGACACGTGGCAACATTGTAAAAATTCTGGAGCTTTGGGCTTTGTCCTCTTGGGACACTGTCCTGGGACCTTTGTGTAAGGAGGTGGGAACTGAGCCTGTTAGAGGATGAGAAGCCATCAAGGTACCCAGGTGACCATCAACAGCAGGACTACACATGTGTACAAGGACACCATGGCCTTTCTGAGCCAACCAAACCACTACTCCTCCAGCCAGGTACCATTGTCTGTGTGAGCCCAGGAAAACCCAGAAACCGAAAATTAGAAACTGGGTTGTCAAAAGCGTAACTTTGTTGGTCATTTGTTTTTATAGGAATTGATAGCTGACGTGCTGACTTGGGGTTCGGTGTGGTCAGGGGACTTGCTTTTGCAAGTTAAATATGGCACGTGTCACTTCTAGAAGGACACGCTTAATTGTTCTTCTGCTATGGCATTCAGGGAGGTGTGTGCTTGTAGAGGGCTATGACTGGTTATGGTACTGAATCAATGCACAAGGAAAGTGACCCTAAAGGGCCGTCTGAAGATCTTAAGTGAACCAAATGAATTAAACTTTTGTTGTATCCATTCTAGGGTTTGGGGGTGTTTGATGCTGTGGCATATCTAACTCATTGGCACAAGCCTGAGAGCTCAAACATTTTCTATGCAAAGTATTCCCCACAACACAGAAAAAAAATCTGGGTCCATCTGGGAAGACCTAGAAATACTGAATTTAGGTTAATGGTTCAATGCAAAGTTGTCTGCCTGGAATGCATTACAAATACCAACTCACCTGTCTGAATCCATTCATTCCATAGGTATCTGTAGGTTCCTTTGCTGGTTAACTGTCACGAAACGTGGGCTTGATCCCTGGTGACAATCTGATAGTCCTTGCGAAAACGAAGAGTTGGTCTTGAACCCCAGTCAGCTGCCCTTGCTGCCTTTGCTAAGCCGGGTCCCTTTTTCACAGGCAGGTTCATCTTACAGCTCAGTTGGCGTGCAACAATTTTCTCAGATGTCAGGTGAAATGAGATGCAAAACGCTTTCTGAAATCCATGGCAGCTGATAAAAAGGAAAATTTCTTGTTGATGCTTACGGGTAGCGCTGGATGTGTTTCTAGCTCAGCCACATGGTGTGAGGAGAGTAGACAGACAGGCCTGGGAAGAGAGGCCTAGGCTAGGTCTTGCTCAAAGGCGGGAGAAAAGGCACAGAAAAGGGTTGGTTGAGTTTCCATGTGAGGCAGGAGGGGCTGAAGGTAGGAAACTGCGCTGACAGCTTTGTACCACTTGAGGATGAAGGCCGCGTTGCTCAGGGTTGGTGGCCTTAGTTGGTGGCTTCGGGTGGGTGCCAGTGAGAATCAAAAGAAGCTGGGTAATTTTGACTTTGCTGACAAGATCCTCTGTTGTGCCTCAGGGGAGTTGTTCTTTGCCTCTTCTGCAGGGCAATAGCTCCTTCCTCTGGCCGAGGTCCAAGTATCTGCAACCATGTAATTTATTTCCCCAGACTGCTTGGCCCACAGTTTCCCTGGACTCTGGTGCTCTGCAGCACCCCTCCACCAACGTTCCTTTTTCTGTAGTTCTCGGTTTCATGAGCTAGAATCTCTGACACTCACACATGCACTCAACACAATAATGGGAGAAATAGACTCGATTTTGAATGAGAGTAAGAATGGCCCAGAATGGACACCCACAGGGTGCACTGGCCAGTCTTACCTCAACTGATCCAAGCTAGAGCCATCTGAAAGAAGCCTCCATTAAGAAAATGCCTCTGTATGACGACACGGGCTGTAGGCAAACCTTCAAGTCATTTCCTTAGTGATTGGTGGGGGAGGGCCCAGCCCTTCGTGGGTCGTGCCATTCCTGGACGGGTGGGTGTGGGCTCAGAAAGTAGGTGGAGCAAGCCAGTAAGCAGCAAGCATTCCTCCATGACCTGTTTGAGTTCCTGTCCTGTCTTCCTTCACTGGATGAACAGTGATGTGGAAGTGTAAGTCAAATAAACCCTTTCCTCCCCACGTTGCTTTGCTCATGGTGTTTCATCGCGCTAATAGAAACCTAGCTAAGACACAGGGCTTCTTGAAAGACTTGTCTCTGTAGCTCAAGGGAGCCATGGCTTAATGACTTAGGCCCCCATCAGCCTCTTGTCTAGTGAGATCTTCATGGTGTAACATTTATGACACTGAGCTCTGGGTGGTCCTTGCCACATCTGAGTTATTCGATCACACATGAGCCATGACCCAGCCCTTTCCATTAACTCCAAATCCACCAGCACGTAGCACATACTGGACTGATCTTCCATGGGGACAGGTGCAAGAGGGGTGGATTCCTGTCACACGGTCACGTTCTGCCTCAGTTTATCTCTGATTCTCCCTCAGAATTCCACATTGCGGCCCCTTTCTTGCTGCCCTGGCTGCTGCCTATCCCACTCCCAGTCCCCAGTTGGAAATCAAACACACACGGTGCTCAAGGGAACAACCTATAGGGACGAAGGCCACTGCACCTCAGGGAATGGAGGTGCCCATCCCACAAAGAGAGCCCACGACATGAGGTCAGTTGAAGGGAAACTGGATCTTCCTTCTCGGGAAGCAGGCCATGGCTCTCAGAGCCCTTCTGGCCTTTGAGAAAGATTTATTTGGCCTCAACTTCCCTCAAGGTAGAGATGGCCGTGTGGACTTGCTGGGTCTCTCAGGGATTCAGCTTTACATGACCGAGTTTCTTGGTGAGTTAAGCGAACAGCATTGCTAAGCACACAGGCGTGTAAATTTCTGTGAAAGGCAAGAACAAAGGAATCGGAACAGGCCGAAACAAAGGGAAGGAGAGTGACAGAAAATAACTTGGAACAAGAAGACACAGTTTCCAGTTTTGGCTGGCCTCACATTGGCCATAAAATTAGCCTAGAGCCACTGGCTGGGCTCTTCGAACCTCTTCTGCTGTAAAAAATGGAGATGCCCTCCCTCCCTCACAGAGGCCACGGTGAGGTGAGAGGGAACCCGTGTGGGAGATCAGAGCCTGCTGGATCCTGGGGGCTGGAGAGGTGGCTCGGCTGTGGAAAGGAGCCAGGGACAAGCCCACCTGTCTTTTCATCCGAAAGCAGCATCTCAGGGACGGTTGGACCAGCTCTTCCCAGGCACGTTGGTGCTTGTGGAGACCCAGCACGGCGAGGGAAAGATTCCATTGTGAAATCGCTGTCCTGGCAAGGGGTTGTAGTTAAGATTACTCCCTTAATTTAGCACCAAGAGCAGGCTGCTCAGGGGCTAGATGATTCAAGGTGTAGAGGAAGGCAGCGCGGGGCTTGAATTTAGGGGCCAGAACTGGAGGGAGGGCAACTGGAACCACAACTGGAACCGAGAGGGTCAAAGAGAGGAGGCAGAGCCATCGGAGAGGACCAAGGGACGGGGATGCAGGAGGCGTGGGGAGCCTGGCCCACGGACGGCCCCTGCCTTGCTCAACACCAGAGAGCAAAAGTGCTGTTGCTATGGTGATTTCACCGACTTCTATGATACATATAATACACAGGGTCTCATGAAACTGCCTCCATTGCTCAGAGGGGGTAAGTGGCGTCCGTGGGGGGTCACAGAATACTTAATTATTGTAGGAAAATGGGGTGGTTTGCAAAGTGAGGACACTTAAAYCCCTTCCCCTCCAATCTCTCCACCGCTTCACACTGCTAGAGTAATGCCAACCTAGAGAAAAGCACGCGAGTGTTGTAAACGGCAGCGGGAGGTTGAGTGGGGCCGGGGCTGTGACAGAGTAGCAGGGGAGTGATTGTGCTTTTCACTCCTAACTCCCAGTTCACCGGGGAACCAAGCCCAGTTTATGTGTCTCCAGCAGTCACTGTCACTGCTGGATGAGCATGGTTCCTGTGGCCGGAGTGTGTGCCCCACAGTTCCCGTACTGGCTGTTCTGTCTCCAGTGCAGTGGAGCCGAGAGGTGTCTAGCAAGAGGCTACTAAGTTGCAAGGGCTCTGCCTTCTTGAATGGATGGATGGATGGATGGATGGATGGATGGATGGATGAATAGATCAATGCCACACAGTGCAGTTCCCTCTTCTTTCTGTCTTGCCTCTCTTGTTCCCCCTGCCCTCCATCCTGGAAGGACGACCGGGAGGGCCCTCRCCAGTGGCCAGCTCCAAGTTCTAAGACCTCTCAGAGCCCAGAAATGATTGCTTACCCACTCCCAGGCAATCCAGCAGCAGAAAGCAGAGCAAGCCCACGGGAACCTGTGAGTTTTCATGTGCCCGGCAGAGCAGACCTGAGTGGCTGCAGCGTGGGCTCTCAGGTCTCACGCCACTATCAACTCCTTGAGAGGCCAGGCTGTAACAGGCAGAGCTGTGTGGGAACCGATGCCCTACAGAGAGAACTGAGGCCAGGAAGGGCCAGCAGCTCCTTTGCTTTTTTTTTTTTTTTTTACCCCTGCTCTGAGACATGGTAGCTCTGCCTGGACATCTAGAAGGTATCCTGTGTGCCCAAGCTCTGTGGCGGTGACTGCTGGCTACCCTTCCCTTCTCNATGGATGGATGGATGGATGGATGGATGGATGGATGAATAGATCAATGCCACACAGTGCAGTTCCCTCTTCTTTCTGTCTTGCCTCTCTTGTTCCCCCTGCCCTCCATCCTGGAAGGACGACCGGGAGGGCCCTCRCCAGTGGCCAGCTCCAAGTTCTAAGACCTCTCAGAGCCCAGAAATGATTGCTTACCCACTCCCAGGCAATCCAGCAGCAGAAAGCAGAGCAAGCCCACGGGAACCTGTGAGTTTTCATGTGCCCGGCAGAGCAGACCTGAGTGGCTGCAGCGTGGGCTCTCAGGTCTCACGCCACTATCAACTCCTTGAGAGGCCAGGCTGTAACAGGCAGAGCTGTGTGGGAACCGATGCCCTACAGAGAGAACTGAGGCCAGGAAGGGCCAGCAGCTCCTTTGCTTTTTTTTTTTTTTTTTACCCCTGCTCTGAGACATGGTAGCTCTGCCTGGACATCTAGAAGGTATCCTGTGTGCCCAAGCTCTGTGGCGGTGACTGCTGGCTACCCTTCCCTTCTCCCATCCTTCTCTCCTCCTGCACTGCCAAGCCTGAACACATCAACTGCTCAAACAGCTCCTCTTCAAGACAGTCCCTGGGACCGCACCTCCATCTCTTGCTCTTTCTATTCAAGGACACATTATTTCTATGACGTCTTTGGACTAGAGGCCCGGGTCCCATCCCTGGGTGAAGGCAATCTAGTGAATGATGCAAGTCAGCAGCAACGATCAGGCCACCTTCCAGCGTGGGGCTCTCAACCAGGTACTGAACCCAGTACAAGACGCACTCAACAGGATTAAAGTCAAGTTCACGAAGTAAAACGATTTTCTAAGGCTCCAGAGTCCCACCCGCTTTGACGCGTATTTCTTTAATGTAAAAGGACATCAGAAGAAAATTAATGTTTTTCATATTTAAAAACAAGGCAGAGTGGCACACACCTGTAATCTCTCCGCGCTTTACGAGGGCTGGGGTAAAACCATCTCGGGTTTAAGACCTGCCTGGGCTATGGAGCAAGGCTGTCACAAAACAGAAGCCAAGCACGGAAAGGTGAGAAACTTTTATACTGCAGTCCCAGTCTGCTTTGCAAATCTCCATATACAGTAGCAAAGTCTCAACCCGTGTGGAGTAAGGCGGCTTTCGATCGCTGTTACCGGAAAATAGGTCCCGGACTTTGGAAAAAACGGCCTTTGGGCTCGGCCTTCATTTCCAGCCTTCTCCTCCAGGAATCTGTCACCGCATTTGGTAACTTTATCAGGCCATGGAGAGGCTGAGTTTGAGGTCAGGGCAAAAACCGGAAACCTGAGCATTCATTCCCCCCCCCCCCGCCCCCCGGAGTGGCCCTGGCTTGTCTTTCAAATGAGACTAGAAATGAGGAGTAGGGGCAGCTGGAGCCAGCAGGCGGCTAAAAGAAAAAACCGAACCAGGGACCTGCTCGGAGCTCCAAATCCCAAGGCAGCCTTGCCTTCCTCTGGCTCCTCCCCACTTCTACAGCCAGAACAGCCTCCTGAGCTCTGGGGCCTCCAGAGCCCGCTCTTCCTCTGCGCGGGGTTCTTGGTCCTGTCTGGCCTTTTCCCAGTGTCTCTCCATAGTGCGCTTTTGATCATCGGACCCTCAGTATAGATGTCGGGACTGTGATTCCTGGTGTAGGTCACCTACAGTGGGTGCCCGCCCAGTCACCGCTCCTAATACAGTTTTCTGGTTTGTATCTGCCTCTGTTCTTAGGCAGCCTGCTTCCTTCCTTCCTTCCTTCCTTCCTTCCTTCCTTCCTTCCTTCCTTCCTTCCTTTTCTGATGCTTTTGCAGATTATAAAGTGACAATGTTTTACTTGCAGTTTAAACATATGCTGGATCCCGGGGGCTGGAGAGATGGCTCAGCGGTTGAGAGCCCGCGCTGTTCTCGAGTAGGATCCCGTTTGGTCCCCAGCACTCAGCATAGCGCCGCTCACAACCATCTGTAACCCCAGCTCCGGGGATCTGATACCCCTACATGGACACATATGTACTTAAAAATAAGAATTAAGAGAGAAATCTCTACAAAGCTACTAGGTCCTGACTTGCCTTCTAACCTGTGGCGCTGCTTCTCTTTAGCTGAGGCTAGGTTGCAGTGCAGGGGGCAGGAGAGACTCTGCATGGGCGAGGCCCTGTGTTTTATCCCTGACATGGGGGCGGAGGGGGGGGGAAGGTGGAAGCACTTCTTTGCAATCATTTCTGGACCTTATTATAGCACCTAGTGAGGGCAAGTTACCATTTAAAAAGTCTWGTAAAGGATACACGTATTTGCATAATCCCTTAAACACTGATGGCTATTCAAGGGGAAAACAGGTCAGCATTTAGAAGATTAACCAATTTCTTTTGGCTTTCGTTTGCCTCCCCGCAGTATTATGAAGGTCATGGACTTTCCCTTCCGTAGATTTCGTCGTAATTAAGGGAGCACCTTTGCACAATCCTGACAGTGAAAGGAGGGGTTCCCACATGAATCAGAAACGCCAGCTGGCTAATAGCTTCCCCAAGGGCTTGTTAACGAATCAGGCACGGGTTTAGTCCTTGATCAGACGTAATAAACACCACGTTACAACTGGAAATAAGAATTGTCTTTGGATAATTGATTTTCAAGCCTAGACTGGATATTCTCTACCACACGCCTTTTCTCCCTCATTCCATGCATAATCTAGGATAGTTCGTTGGACAATAAAGTATTTCATATTGATTTGCTGGAGTACAACTTACCAAACCCAGGTCAGAGAAAGCAGCTCTGAGCGTGTTAAAATTAAGAGAATATGGGGGCTGGTGAGATGGTCCAGTGGTTAAGAGCACTGACTGCTCTTCCAGAGGTCCTGAGTTCAATTCCCAGCAACCACATGATGGTTCACAACCATCTGTAATGGGATCTGATGCCCTCTTCTGGTGTGTCTGAATATAGCTTCAGTGTACGCATACAAAATAACTAAACCTTAAAAAAAAAAGGGGGGAGGGGGGTGCTGGAGAGATGGCTCAGCAGTTAAGAGCACTGACTGTTCTTCCAAAGGTTCAAATCCCAGCAACCACATGGTGGCTCACAACCATCTGTAACAAGATCTGACTCCCTCTTCTGGAGTGTCTGAAGACAACTACAGTGTACTTATACATAATAATAATCATAATAAATAAATCTTTTTTTTAAAAAAAAAGGACAATTCTGTTTTTAAAAAAATGTTCAGAGGATATATATTCGTGTATGTATGGTAGGATCAGGGAGGTGACTCAGTGGGTAGAACTTGCTGTACCAGCATGAGGACCCGAGTTCATATTTCCCCTCTCATTTAAACAACGTGCATGTATCTGTAATCTTGGGGCTCTTATGGGGAACTGGGAGGTAGAGACAGGAAGCTTCCAGAGGCTCATGGACCAGCTAGCCT
Organism: Apodemus speciosus; assembly: GCA_002335545.1. Lineage (NCBI taxonomy): Eukaryota > Metazoa > Chordata > Mammalia > Rodentia > Muridae > Apodemus > Apodemus speciosus. The sequence goes on along the minus strand of BDUI01002974.1, from coordinate 77,109 downwards.
GATCTATACAATCAGCAAACAACAGGGCACACGCACACACACACACACACACACACACCGCACTCGCGCTGACCCGTGTCCAGCTGGGTGAGTCTGGCAGAGCACCTGGGGACCTCACCCTGCTCAGCTGTGAGGCCGCATGCTCGCACCTAATGCTTCGCCCATGCATCGGAACCAGAGGTGCGTGGAGCAGACACCTGACGGACGTCGCCTTCCCCAAGGACCAGCCATCAGGCCTTGGTTTGTGATGGGACGTGAGCTGCTACCTACAGATTTCCAGAAAGACATCCTGCCCAGCCTTCTCCAGAGAGCCCATATAATTCAGTGCGGCATCTGCGTTGCCAACCTGGTGAGGTCCTTTAAAGAGTGGTTCCCTGATCAAAACTGGCATTCTCCCTGCTCAGTCTCATCCTCTGCGGTAATCTTTTCTTTAGTGGCACAGAAGAACACATCCATTCAGATTGATCAGGCACATTAGCCCACATCTTTTGTTTGTTTGCTTTGTGTGTGTGTGTGTGTGTGTGTGTGTGTGTGTATTGTTTTTCAAAACAGGGTTTCTCTGTATAGCCCTGGCTGTCCTAGAACTTGCTCTGTAGACCAGGCTGACCTCAAACACTTAAGAGATCTGCCTGCCTCTGCCTCTCAAGTGCTGGGATTAAAGGCACATGCCACCACACCTGGCAACATTCACCCACATCTTAAAGGGCGGGATCTAAGTTATAGGGGCTTAAAAACAAGAGAACCATCACTCAGGCTACCGCAAGGAATGCCTGTGAAGGCTGGCACCTCTGACTCAGTATTAGATGCCCCTTGCCCTCCTTACCCTCCCCCCATCCTATTTGTCTTACAGTTGAATTAATTTAATCCAGGAGCAGGATCTGAATTCATTATAAGGACCTACATTTCCCACTGTTTTTCTATACCTTATTTATTTACAGAGTCACCATGGTTTTTGTTTTTACACTTAACTAGGCATTTCATTATCTGGAGGACAGGTTTCTTGGCTCCAGGTGAGTCAGGGCAACTGCAGAGAATTAAACAGAGCTCTGATGGATGGTGGACTGGCTAAGACATAGCCAGGCTTGTTGCGTCCGCCTCGACCAGCAAGAAAGATGCAACACAGGAGCTCTTCTTTATGCAGTTTAATCAGGAACCTTGAACAATCTTCTACCTTAATAATCTACCTTCTTCTACCCCAGGCACTAATCTACATCTTCTACCTCTTAATCAATTTTCTTTTACCCCCGGGCACTAATCTTCTACCTTTCCCGGTCTCAGTGAGACCTCCACCCGACAGCGCCCGCGCTGCCACAGTAAAGAGAATGCCCCAGCTTTACTGAGAGACCAGCAATGTATATACTAGAGGCCAGGGAAGGGAACAGGAGAAAACAATCATAGCCATAGGTCAGGCACCTGGGAAGTCCCGGGAGGGAAGGCAGGAACCAAGCTAAGCCACGAGATCACGGGATGTTTTGCTCTCAAGAAACCTGTGCAAACAGCTCAGCTGGGGCCATTGAGCCAAGCTCACCGGTTCCCAGCACAGGCTGCCTTGGATGTCTCTGAGGCCTGCAACCAGAAACCCAAGGGAGGGCTGCATATCTTGTCCATCTCTCTACCTCTCCCACTCGGAGGCGGCAAGCTCAGCCTATAAGGGGTTCCTTGTTCTTCTACTCTCTGCTGCCCTGGCCTTTTAAGTGTTACAGAGACATGTGAGCCCGGACAGCCCTTCCCAGTGTCCAGTACGTGGCTTTCAGGGAGCGCCACACTAGAATGCAGTGGCACAGGGTCTACATGGTCCTTGTACTCAGTCCACAACATATCTCAAACAGTGGTGTAGGAGTTAGGCTGTGAGTGCTCTCACCTCACAAACAGGATGAGAACTCTTATAAAAAGGATCGAGGGGGTGAGACTAGACTCTTTTTGCTTTCCCATCCTCTCAAAGGCATTGAGGATACCACATTTGTCCCCTCCAGAGAACCCAACAAGAAGCCACCATCTTGGAGATGAATTGCGGCCACCAGACACCAAGCCTGCTTATCCCTCAAACCTGGACCTTTAGGCTTCAGAAACCCGAGGATCCATTTCTGACGTGGAGAAGGACCTGCCTTTGGTGTTCTGTTAGAGTTGCTCCAGTCCTCTAAAACCATGTTCTGTGGAGCTGCGGGTGAGCACTCAGGCACTGCAGTCTATTCAAGGGAGAGTATGCGTGACAGGAACCTGTGAAGACCTGATCCTGGAGACTGTTCTGCAAGGGAAGACTGTGGACATGACTTTTGAAAGTGTTACCCTCTACTGGCTGGTTTTGCGCGTCAACTCAACACAATCTGGAGTTATCACAGAGAAAGGAGCCTCCCTTGAGGAAGTGCCTCCTTGAGATCCAGCTGTAAGGCATTTTTGCAATTAGTGATCAAGGGTGGGAGGGCCCCTTGTGGGTGGTGCCCTCCCTTGACTGGTCATTCTGGGTTCTATAAGAAAGCAGGCTGAGCAAGCCAGGGGAAGCAAGCCAGTAAGCAGCACCCCTCCATGGCCTCTGCGTCAGCTCCTGTCCCCAGGTAACTGTCCTGAGTGAGCTCCTGTCCTGACTTCCTTTGGTGATGAACAGCAATGTGGATGTGTAAGCTGAATAAACCCTTTCCTCCCCAACTTGCTTCTCGATCATGACATCTAAACAATGCTTGCTGCGTATCTTTTTTCTTCTTGATGAGATGCAGCTCCCAACTCCAAACAGTGCACTGGAGAGATGTGGAGATTGACCTAAGCGTCTTCTCTACATCATGACAAGTTTAGAGAACCCAGAAGCAGGAACGTGACCAGACACTGGCACTGCGGCAAGAGCCTCCCTGGAGAAGGCGGTCCTGAACCCAGACTCCGTGGACCAGGAGCTAAGCTAATCACCTCTCAGGAGTGCCATGTGTTTCCTTGATTTATCTTTTATTTTTCTTTGAGATTTTGCAAGAAAAAGCTGTTCTAGACAGAACTAAGTTTTCTCTGCATTCATTCTTGCGACCCTCAAACTGAAGACAAGCTCTAGAGACAGCCACTTCTGCTCTTATTGTTGGGAACAAGCAAAAGAACTCTGTTCTAAGTACTGCCATTTTGTCTCAGGACATAATGACTGTTCCTGACCACAGCTCTCATTATTCATCCTTTGTGCCCCAAAACATGACTGCTCCTAACCACAAAAGAACAAATAAATGAATTTGATTGGTTGGACTATAAAACCTACATTCTATATGAGATGATGTAGATCAATGGCAAAAAGGAAAGCCCTCATCTCTAAATCCTGATTGGTGGAAAATATAATAACTTGACACAGGTGTTTGTGGTTTGCAAGCTTAAGCKCTGTGTGAGTTGCTGGCCCAGGGTYGCAATGCAGCTTCTGAGTCAGTTCTGTGGCTCTGAYTGATCAGTAGCARCCTGACTACAATACATTTTTGTTATGTGCCTTGACCTGGTGATTGAGTTGTTTTGGATCTAAGAGCACCCCATAACATTACCTCCATCACATGTTGCTGTGGGAGAGACTTTCATGGATGAGATGCTGAAATTCTCTTACA
>BDUI01002974.1:10392-21375 GCA_002335545.1 Apodemus speciosus | reverse complement strand
TGTCTCATAAGTTTGGGTATGTTGTGCCTTCATTTTCATTAAATTCTAAAAAGTCTTTAATTTCTTTATTTCTTCCTTGACCAAGTTATCATTGAGTAGAGTATTGTTCAGTTTCCATGTGAATAGAGTATTGTTCAGCCCATGTGTATATGGGCTTGCTGTTGTTTTTGTTGTTATTGAAAACAAGCCTTAGTCTGTGATGATCTGATATGGTGCATGGAATTATTTCAGTCTTCTTATATCTACTGGGGTCTGTTTTGTGACCAAGTATATGGTCAGTTTTGAAGAAGGTACCTTGATGTGCTAAGAAGGTATATTCTTTTGTTTTAGCATAAAATGTTCTATAGATATTTGTTAAATCCATTTTGTTCACAACTTCTGTTAGTTTCACTGTTTCTCTTTATTGTTTGTGTTTCCCTGATCTATCCATTGATGAGATTAGCTGTGTTGAAGTTTCCCTCTATTGTTGTATGGGGTGCAGTGTGTGCTTTGAGCTTTAGTAAAGTTTCTTTTATGAATGTGGGTGCCCTTGTGTTTGGAGAATATATGTTCAGAATTGAGAGCTCATCTTGGTAAATTTTTCCTTTGATGAGTATGAAGTGTCCTTCCTTATCTTTTTTGATTACTTTAGGTTGAAAGTCGATTTTATTTGATATTAGGATGCTTACACCAGCTTGTTTCTTAGGACCATTTGCTTGGAAAATTGTTTTCCAGCCTTTTACTGAGATATTGTCTGTCTTTGTGCCTAAGGTGGGTTTCCTGTATGCAGCAAAATGTTGGGTCCTGCTAATGTATCCAGTCTGTTAGTCTATGTCTTTTTATTGGAGAATTCAGTCCATTGATTTTAAGAGATAATAAGGAATAGTGATTGTTGCTTACTGTTGTGTTTGATGTAATTTTTATATTTGTATGGTTATCTTCTTTTAGGTTTGTTAAAAGAAGATTAATTTCTTGCTTTTTCTAGTGTGTAGTTTCCCTCCTCTTGTTGGTGTTTTCCATTCATTATGCTTTGAAGGGCTGGTTTTATAGAAAGATATTGTGTAAATTTGGTTTTGTCATGGATTACCTTGGTTTCTCCATCTATGGTAATTGAGAGATTTGCTGGGTATAGTAGCCTGGGTTGGCATTTGTGTTCCTTTTGGTTGTGTATGACATCTGCCCAGGATCTTCTGGCTTTCATAATGTCTTGTGAGAAGTTTGATGTAATTCGGATAGATCTACCTTTATATGTTACTGATACACAGGAATCAAACCACTCCCTGCACAACAGTTCTCCCCTGGCAGGATAGATGCACAGACCACTGTGGAGCTGCCCGTCTCCTGGGTGCAGGTGGGGCCCTGACAGACCCTGTCCCAGCTGTTCTGGCACTCTAGTGTTCCTTCCACTCCTGGCTGTACCTGTCCACTCAGTAGCTAGAGAGAAGATGCCCCCCTTTACTGCTTTTAATATTCTTTCTTTGTTTAGTTAATTTGGTGTTTTGATTACTATGTGTTGGGAGGAATTTCTTTTCTGGTCCAATCTATTGGGCTTTGTGGAAGCCTCTTGTGTATTCATGGGCATCTCTTTCCTTAGGTTAAGGACGTTTTCTTCTATAATGTTGTTGAAGATACTTACTGGCCCTTTAACTTGGGAATCTTTACTCTCTTCTATACATATTATTCTTACGTTTGGTCTTCTCATAGTGTCCTGGATTTCTTGTGGATGTTTGAGGATAGGAGCTTTTTTGCATTTTGCATTTTCTTTGACTGTGGTGTCAATGTTTTCTATGGTATCTTCTGCATCTGAGATTCTCTCTTCTATCTCTTTTATTCTGTTGGTGATGCTTGCATCTATGACTCCTGATCACTTTCCTGGGTTTTCTAGCTCCAGGGTTGTCTCACTTTGTGATTTCTTCTTTCTCATTCCTTGTTTAGATCCTGGATGTTTTTCTTCATTTCCTCTGCCTGTTTTTATGTGTTTTATAGTAATTCCTTAAGGGATTTTTGTGTTTCCGATTTAAGGGCTTCTAGCTGTTTACCTGTGTTTTCCTATATGTCTTTAGGGAGTTATTTATGTCCTCTTAAAGTCCTCTATCATCATCATGAGAAGTGATTTTAGATCTGAATCTTGCTTTTCCAGTGTGATGGTGTATCCAGGACTTGCTCTGGTGGAAGGAAGAATTGGGTTCTGATGATGCCAAGTTACCTTGGTTTCTGTTGCTTATGTTCTTCTGCTTGCCTCCCACCATCTGGTTTTCTCTAGTGCTTCCTGCCCTTTCTATATCTGACTGGAGCCTGTCATTCCTGTGATCCTGGTTGTGTCAGAACTCCTCAGAGTCAGGCTGTCTCTGTGATTCTGTGATCCTGTGATTCTGAGATCCTGGGTGTGTCTGAGCTCCTGGGAGTCAAGCTGCCTCTGGGATACTGAGATCCTGTTGTGACCAAGCTCGTGCGATCCTTTGATCCCATGATACTGGGCTTGTAAAAGTACCTGGGAGTGGAGCTTCCTCTGGGTATTGTGGGACTGACTACAGAGTTTGTGCCCAAGGTCTGCTCAGGGAATCAGCCCAGACAGACTTGAAGGAACCTGTGCCACTTTTGGGGTGGAGTTCCTCAGTGCCTGTGTCCCACTAGTCCCAGTTACTCCCGGTGTTTTGACCTCAGGTTTTATTTTATTATTGAGTCTGAATAAAGAATTTTCATCTTCTGCTTTTCTCATGTCTCTAAATCCTTCACTACTACTGTGCTTCTTGCCTTTAAGGTATGATAGAAGGATTATAAGGAATGGTCAAAGGCTTACAAGATGATATTAACAAACCTAGAATGAGAAAACATTATATCTTACATAGCCTGTACTCAACTTTTTAATGAAAATTTTAATTATTCTATCCTAAGTGGTCAATGCTTGTTACATCTACATAGATAGATAGATAGATAGATAGATAGATAGATAGATAGATAGATAGATAGATAGATAGATAGATAGATAACATGGAATTTGTTTGGCAAATGCTTCTACACAGCTAGCAAATGTAAATGTAAGCATTTTGGCCATGCATTATAGCTACATAGATCTTCAATACAGACCATAAAGGCAGAGTTCTGTCAGCATTCACAGAGCAAAGGTTGTGTCTGTGATAAAGCCAGCCTTATCAATCACCTTAGAGACCCCTGTTAGCAAAACAGATTGCCCAGCTGGTAACATTCTACCACCATTCCAATCCTGAGATTGAAATGCATAACTTACAGGCCTAAACTACCTTGAGTAACTTAGGTATTCAGGCTCCAAAGAACTGTAACATCCCTAAGACAGGAAAAAGAACATCTAAGAAGAAGTTAAGTGGAAGTGTGCTTTAGTTGGGAAAAAAGGTACCATAGAATATAAGAATTCTTAAGAATCAAAACAAACAAACAAGAACAGATGGTTAGGAGAGGATCTCCCCACTACCACCACCACCAAAGGTAGAAACAGGCTTTTATGAGCGTATATAATTTTGGCAACAGTTTTCCTGGTCCTTTAAAATCAACTAATAATATGCCTTTTCTGTCCTTTTCAGGTATTGTGAAGACAGATAACACAGAAGTTCTTCTCTCTGCTGATTTTACTGGAGCAATCAAAGTGTTTATTAACAAAAGGAAAACTGTATCTTAATTTGAAATTTTATTTAAAATAAACATATCAGTAAGTTTCTATATGTATCAGAAATGAGAAAAGTATTATAGTGTTTCAGGCTAACATCCTTTTTTAGCTTTTATTGAAAGTTGTTCAAATATAATATATATTTTTTGAGAGGCAGTGTTAGTGATCTAGGAACTCCTAGACTGATAGACTAGAAAAGAATGTGGCTAGATTAACATTGCCAAGCATAGAGTTTATGTTTCATTATGTTTATGTTTTGTTATATAATTATAAACATGCACAGGTTTCTGCATGAAAAGATATTAATATATTAATCACATGTGCGTGCCTTTTGGTTACATGCACTAAATCTAACAAAGTTAAATTATTTTGGTGGTTCTTTTGGCCTCCTACTGGGTGAGGTGGTCTTGTTTCTAGTTCTAAAAATTTTTTTTGCACAAAATTTCGTTTTTAAGAAATGTATCTTTTGACTGAATTATTGTTTTGAAAATGTTATATAGGTTTTCAATAGGTCAATAACCATGTATAAATGGTTTTTTTTATAAATTTCTCAATTTGGGGACAAGATTTTTTTTGTGATCTAAATTGTGGACTTATTCTTTACTTTATAAGTGTATATATATATAATTTTTTTCTTTGCCACACTGGAGCACAATGTTTCTATGTAAAGAATTCTTTTCTTTATCTATGAGCACCAGGCTTTGCTCACTTAAAAATAAGCCACATTAAGGAGTGAGTCTTCTTTTTTACAATAATGTAAAAATGAACTGTTTACATTTTTTTAAAGCATTGTAGTTTTTAAAAAAAATTAAGCTGTTTTGTTTTGTGTTGTTGAATTTGAAAGGCTTTGTAAATACCAATATTATGTACCAATGAAATAACATCTGGGACAATGGAACCCTGGTAATGTTGTTGATGGTTTGCATATGTTTCTGAAACTGAAATATGTATCATTAAAGTTGGTCATCAACACTTGTTAAAGGTGAATTTTTTCAGATGACATTATTAAATTAAGAGATACAAGAAAAATAAATTATTGTCTTAAATTACCTTTAAACAGATTTTAAATCTCTAGGTTATGATGCATTAGCTACATGCCTTTAAATCTGCTTCTGAGTTTAATTCTATAGTGAGTTGTACTGTAATCTATGCTCACATGGTCTGCATTTCGTTCCAGTGTGTGAGGACCTGAGGAGTCACCATCATATTCCTAGTTAATCCATTATGATCTTGATCTTAAGCCCTCTTGACTTCCTATTTGATTGTTTGTCATCTCTCTTGGATTTCCCCTGCATTGCTTTATTTCTTTAGACAGTGCTCTCTTCTCTCCTCCTTGTCCTTGTGCACCTCTCCTTTCCATCTCTGCCTCCCCTTTCTTTTATGTCTCTTGAATCTCTCACTCTCCTGTACTCTATATGGTGTATTGAACTGTCATATCAGCCCAACTCATCTTAGACTTTTAGTCTTAAGGTCTATATGACAGATCCAGTTCATTTTTTTAAATTGATTTCTTCAATTCTGAAACTCTGAGGCAGCTTAATGCTGACTTTGTTTGTTTGTTTGTTTGTTTGCTTGCTTGTTTTGAGACAAAGTCTGTCTCTTTACTCCTAATTATCCTGGAACTCTCTCTGTAGAGCTGTAGAGCAGGCTGACCTCAAACTTATTTCCTCCTGCTTCTGCCTCCTAAACACTGGGATTAAAGGAGTGCATCACTGCACCTGGCTTTGCCTGACTTCTTTCACAGTACTTCTGTCTTGGTGGGTATTTCAACTGCAGATAATCAAGGTATTGACATAGTAATGTTTGCTGATACCTGTTGTATAGCTGCTTACAGAAGAGGCTAAAAATAACTGACATTGCTGTCACTATGTAAATACACTGAAGTTATGAGTTAGAAAATACATTTGCAAAGCATCAAGACATGTACAAAGAAGCTGTGCAAGGTGTGTATACCTATTACAGCTCAAGCAGTAAGATCATAGGTTCAAGGCTTGTCTGCACTACAGAGCAAGTTAGTTCAACTTCAGTCTAAAAAACTCTGTCTAAAAATGAAAAGCAAGGCTATAGATACAGCTCAGTGGTTAAGTGCTTCCTTACCCTGTACAAGGCTCTCAATTCAATCATAGTACTGAGAGATAGATAGATAGATAGATAGATAGATAGATAGATAGATAGATAGATAGAGATAGAGACATAGAGACATAGANAGAGATAGAGACATAGAGACATAGATAGATAGATAGATAGATAGATAGATAGATAGATAGAGATAGATAGAGACATAGATAGATAGATAGATAGATGATAGATAGATAGATAGATAGATAGATAGATAGATAGATAGATAGATAGATGTGTATGAAGTCAATTGAATGACACCTCTAAAGCAAGTTTTAGAAATTCTCTATAAATGATGTAATTTAGGAAAGAGCAGGTTCTAGAGTGATAAACTGCTCACCATAGGGCACAGCTGCTCACAGAGGCAAGATACAGGGAGTCAGACCTTGCTTATCCCACACTGTCTCCAGGCAGGTGCTGGGCTATAGGGAAGCCACGGGACATGACTCTGGGGGTTGGGAAGCACAGTCTGAGGTTTACAACAGCTGGAGCTGGTCCTGGGGTCCCTGGGCCTGCAAAAAGGCTAGGGCTGGCTGGTTCTCAGGCTCTCAGACAGCCAGGTGCTGCTGGATGCTGCAGAAGAGCTGAGAACAGAGTGGGGGTCCACAGGCTGGGTCTAACCTGGGACAGAAGGGGAGTTCTAGCTGGTCCCTCAAGGAAAGTTCTTGGCTGAAAGCCTTCTCTATGGTTCCCATCCCTGTGAAAAGAGTCAGTCCAGGCTTTTAAGGCACTTATTGTCATGGCAGAAATTGGATGAGTAAAACCATAAGCCACTTCTCAGGGTGGGCCTGAGATTAAATACCTTTTTCAGGGAGGAGTGTCTGGGAAGGAAGACTTATTGGCTGTCTCTAAGCCTTTAAGTACCTCATTAAAATGGAGATCTGACTTGAGCCTACATAACCTGTGGTCACATCCTCTACATGTGGAGGGGCTTGGGGCTTTGACCTACTTGACTGATGGCCACAAATCTATGGAGAGCTGCGGCCTTGTGCTCGGGAACCAGGGTTCCTTTCATGGTCCTACAATAAACTTAGGTTTATCTGACTGGTAGCACATGCCCTTGGGCATGTTAATGTTATCATCTGTTCTTCATATCTAATATGGAAATAGCTATTGCAAAATATAAACATTCAATGAGAAATTACATATGTTTGAAACATGAGACCTAGCTACTAGGTGTACTCAGTAAATGTACATTTTCCTTACTCTTTTCAATTCCCTGACTCCCCTTCTAATCCAAACTAAACACTTGCACGCACATGAGCATACTTAAATGCTTTTTAAATACATGGAATCATGGGCACACACACAATAGCTTGTTTTTGCTTTGTTTTTGTTTTGTTTTGACTGTTTAGTTAGCTCCTCTCTATGTGGCCTTTCATAGTATAGATCAGGTTCCCTTCCTGTGACTCACAAGAGATCCACCTCTGCCTCTGCCTCCTGAGTCCTGCGATTAAAGCAGTGTACTGCCACCCCCAGCAAACAATAGCATTTCAAGGATTAATATGGTTCTTTTTAAAAAGACCAACCTCAAACCCTTTTTGTTTTAATTATCACCTTCTTATAAAAGAAAGAATATTTTGATAAATAAAACAAAATAGAAACAGTATAGTCTTGGTACAAGTAGCCTACAATGACGAATAAATCTGACTTTTGAAAGAATGTAATTATATTCCTCTATTTCTCAATTTCTTTTTTTATGAAAATCTCACTGTATGCTGCAGCAGGCTGAGAACCACTATGCTAGATAACCAGATTGACTTACTCAGAGCTCATTTGTAAAGTTGTATCTAATCTTAGTCTTCATCTTTGTCCTGTTAACATGCCAATTTTTTTTTTACTAGATTTCAGATTACACAATTTGAGAGTAACTTTTATCCTTTGAAGTTCTTACTTAGTTTTAACATATCCATTCCTTTTGTTTCTAGCTTATAATTTCAAGAGTAAGGTATCGTATCTCTCTCGACTAAGTGAAAATCTGATTATCAGATGTTTTTAATTATCTTAATGCAGGGACTAAATGTGAAGATATATTTGAGATTGTTTCCTCATAGATTTACTCTTCTTTCTGTTGTTTTATCTTTGGTTCATTTGTTCCTTTTTTCATATATTATGTGTGTATGCACATTTTAGCATGTTTAGTCCTCTGTGTGGTGTGGGTATGCATATACCTGAATGCATGTGCACATAAGGCCTGAGATTGATATCAAGAATAATCTTCAATTACTCTTCTACCTCATTGCTTGAGGCATGCTTTCCCACAGCAAACCCAGAACATGTTGATGTGGCTAGTCTTGCTAGCCTGCTTGCTCTGGGGATCTCATGTTTTACCCTTCAGAGGTTGGAATTACAGGTAGGCCAATAAATACATCCACCTAGCATTTACCTGGATTTTGGAAGATCTGAACTCCAAGTCTCTTCATGCCAAATAAAATCTGATGTCTACTTAATAATAATGTATTAGTGCTTCTCATTTTTCCTGTTTTGCAAGCACTTTACATATTGAACCATCTCATCAACTGCTTTTGGGGTTTTTGAGACAGGGTTTTATGTAGACTACCATGTTTTCCACTGTTCTAAGATAAAACCTGCATGCCACATTACGTTTATAGAAATTATGCTTTTTAAAATTTCAAATAGTTTTATATTTTTCTAGATGTTGAAAAAAGTACGTGAACCCTCCACACCCATTTCTCCTACTGTTAGGCTTATGTTAATATGGTATATATATTTTTTACAATTAAGAAACTAAGAGTGAGCCAGCAAGATGGTTCATCAGATAAAGGCACCTGCCACCAAGCATAACCTGGATTTGATTATTTTGTATGAACTCTGGGCTTATCTGATATTTTTCTCATGATGCAGTTATGATGATGGGCTTTTAGAAGGAAGACCACTGAGGTAAAGTACATTTTTATTATATCACATCAGTCAACATGACTTAGAACCTGGCTGAGGTAGAAGCTATCAGGTTTTTCTTCTATACAGTTACAACTCTTTGGAAGTTCTGTTGGTCAGCTTTCTGGCACTATAACAAATACCTGATGCAATCAACTTTTAAAAGAATGTGTTTTATTCACAAGTTTTCAAAGTCCCAATCCTTGATGATTGGCCCTGCTGCTTTGGGACTGTGCTGAAGTAGCACTCTGTACAAGAAGCATGTGACAGATGAAGCCATTTATCAAATGGTAATGGAGCAAAACAGGGAAAGAAGAAAGTACTGGGGCCCCACTAGCACCTTCAGTGGCATGAGCAGAGTGACCTAACTTCCTCCCAATAGGTCTCATGTTTTAAATGTTCCATAATAGGGGTTGGAGAAATGGTTCAGTGCTTAAGAGTGCTTAGTCCTCTTGCAGATGATCTTTTATTCCCCACCACCAACCACATCAGGTGACTCACAACTGCCTATAACTCCAGTTCCAGGGGGTCTAATGCCTTCTGGCTTCAGTGGGTACCTGCACAGATATGCACACAAACTCATGGTGGAATACATACACACAAATAAAAATATATCTTTTTAAAAACAAGTTCCACCATGGACTCTAGGGATTAAGTCTGTAAAACATGGGGTTTTTTTGGGGGAAAAGGCAAGATCCAAACCATAGCAGAAGTGTGCATGACTTAATCATTGCCTGATTTCAAGAATTGGGGAAGGGTTTAAACTACAATTCCCTTTTTGATTCCCACCAAGTTTGCAAACATTTCTTTTTTCCTAGGTTGATGAACCTCCTCCAGAATAATATACATAGAGTAAAAAAAAATTCTTGTTATCCATTTTCTACATTGTCAATTTTCTCTGCCTTGTAAATATAACTTGGGGTTCAGTGGTCTATTGGACTGTTTCCAATCGTTTATCCCCCAGCCTGCCTCAATAAGCAGTTCCCTTCTTCAAAGTTTGGACGAGCTGCCATCCTGACAGCAGGAGATAGGCAATGTAAGTTTAAGGCAATTACACGTCAAAGCATAGCTTTAGCAATGAAGGCCTTGATTTGCAGCTTTTTGGAGCTAGAGGGGTCAAGGACACCACAAGAAAACCTACAGAATCAACTAACCTGGGCACTTAAGGGCTCATAGAGACTGAACTGTCAAACAAGCAGCATGCATGGGAGGGACCAAGGCCCTCTGCACATATGTAACAGTGGAACTTCTGGGTCTTCATGTCGGGTTCCTAACAGCAGGAGCAGGGGCTGTCTCTGACTACATTTCCTGCCTTTGGTTCCCTTTCCCCTAACTGGGATGCCTTGTCCAGCCTCAATAGAAGATATGCCTAGTCCTACTTCAACTTGATATGCAAAGGTAGATTGATATCCTTTTAGGAGAAGAAAGGGAGGACTAGAGGGTGGAGGAGGAGAGGGGAGAAGGAAGGACTGGGAGGAGAGGAAGAAGCAGCTGTGATAAGGGTATAAAGTAAATTATTTAAAAACCAAAAGAAATGTCATGATCTTCCTTTTCAATTTGTATCACTTTTACCTTCCTGTGCTGTCTGGTTGCTCTGGGTAGAACTTCGAGTACTATATTGAATAGGTAGGGAGAGAGAGGGCAGCCTTATCTAGTCCCTGATTTTAGTGGGATTGCTTCAAGTTTCCCTCCATTTTGATGTTGGCTACTGATTTACTGTGTTTAGGTATGGGCCTTGAATTCCTTATCTTTCCAAGACTTTTACCACAAAGGGGTGTTGGATTTTGTCTAATGCTTTCTCAGCATCTAATGAAATGATCATGTGATTTTTTTTCCTTTGAGTTTGTTTGTGTAGTGGATTACATTGATGGATTTCCAATATCAACTAACCAGAACTCCCAGAGCTCTCAGGGACTAAACCACCAACCAAAGAGTACCCATGGAGAGACCCATGGCTTCAGTCACATACGTAGCAGAGGATGGCCTTATCTGGCATCAATTGGAGGAGAAGCCCTTGGTCCTGTGAAAGCTTGATGCCCCAGTGCAGGAAAATGCAGGAGAATGAGATGGGAGTAGGTGGCTGGGTTGGGGGACCCTCTCATAGAAGCAGGGGGAGAGTGGATGGGATGGGGGGCTGTGGAGCAGAAACCTGGAAAGGGGATAACATTTGAAATATAAATAAATAAAATATCCAGTTTAAAACATAAAAAAAGAAAAAAAATGTCATGATCATCCTAAGTGCTGCAGTAGCGAGGCCACTAGATGGAGCCATTCACTGTTATTTCTCCTTCCCTGCCTCTTCTGATTCCTGTCTGGAGCTTCAAGGTTGATTCCTCCTCTGTTTTCAG
>BDUI01002973.1:112620-124712 GCA_002335545.1 Apodemus speciosus | reverse complement strand
CCTCAATGAACTGAACCCTCTTAACCATAAGCCCAAATATTTCCTCTTGATCTGTTTCTCTCAAGTATTTTGGTCACAGAGGCACAAAGTGGCTAATACACTCAAGGGTCTGCTCMAGACAAGTCTATTTTGCCTATTTTCTTGGCATTTGGAAGAAACTAAGGTCTGTRCTTTAGATCTATAAACAGAAGCTAGAAAAACTCACAGAGTGGAAAGCGATATGGAGCCTGGCATGGCTGTGTGTGTCTGTAGTTCTGTCATCAGTCACTCTGGAGGCTGATGGAAGACAATTGCTAGCTCAAGGCTATCTTGAGGTGCACAGTGAGTCCCTGGCCAGTCAGGGCTACATACATCGTGAGACTCTTATTATATATGCATATAGGTGTGTGAGAGAGACAGACCGAGAGAGAGAGACAGAAAGTGAGAAAGATTCTTTGGAATTTAGATGTGATCTATTTTATCTGAATTTGATTTTGTTTCAGTTGTTATAATGTATTTTTATATATCCTTTAATTCATTCAACCAATATTTATTGAATTTTGGGTGCACTTTTCATGGGTCATACCTTCAAAGATTTAATGTAAAAGAGAAATACACAAAAAGTCCAAGAAATGGCAGGTGCTAGAAGACAAGCAGATCAAACCTAGGGAGCCCCAGAAACAGCAGTCAGTTCTACCACAGAGAAGGGGCAGGGGGTGTGGCCTCTTCCTGCTGTCCTCCACCCTGTGGCAACTTACTCATTTACTTTCTCAAATGTAACAATACACAAAGGGCGCTGGAGGCAGGAGARCAAATGAGGGCTCAGGCTGTGAATCCCATGGAAATTGAGAAGTCCAGAAGACTTTAGAACACTGACCTACTTCAGGTCCTCTTTAAGATTTAATATGGTAAGTGTTGAAAATAGTCGACAAGACAATTTGCTTATATGTTAAACTACATGTAAGATATAGCAAGCATTGGGTAAGGTGAGTAGCAGAGAGGTCGTCAATGACCAGGATGTGAACTGGAATTCTTGAGGCTTGAAAAGATGGAGCAATAAGACCCCAGAATTCCTCCAGTAGCAATGCCATGGGGAGTGTCTGAGAGCATCTGTGTGTTTGACAGAAAGTTGAACTCCGTGCAATCAGTAAAGTTCCAGGGCCTAGGAGATAAATAGACTTTGGAGGGAGTGGGGTCCTCTCACCTCATCACCCCCTTACAGACGGAGGGACTTGGTGTCCACATTTCTGGCTGAAACAAAGCCTTCAATGATGTATTGACAAGAATTCCCAAAGGCTTTCTGTAGCAACCACTGCCACAGAAGATTCCATAGCGTACTATACAGTGATCTGCTACTTAAATACAACATCATTTTGATGTATTTATGTGAGCTATTTAACTCAGATCTTCTGAAGTGTTTCAGTGAAAGGAATGCTCTGGCAGCTGGCAACACTGGGTAAGTCGGGGCAGACCCACAAGCCACGGCCTGTGGTTTGCTACCTACACTTTTGTACAATTTGAAGGAGGACAAAATTCTGCCTGGATGTTTTATCAGCTTGGGATGTTTTGAGGAGACAGTTCTATCCTGAGATAAAACCCAAATTAAAGTTACAGCAGCTAAAACTGGAATGTCACATGCTACTTTAATTCAGAGCTGCCTTACTTTAGTGGTGTCTCTGTCAAGACTGCATAATTATTTTCTAATTATCATATATCACTTCACAGTTAAGCTTGATTATGAGTTAAAACTTCCAGGAAGATTAGAATTCTATATGCAAACAAGATTTTAACTCATACTTATTTTATTAACCTCTCAGATACTTTTGTTTCCTGGACCCTAGGATCAAATGTTTCTCAGATAATCTTCTCGGGGAAATGGGAACGTTTAAACGTAAGAGATCAGTGTCCTTTTTACATGCCCTGTCTTCAAGAGACACAACTGTCTATATCCACACCCTAGCTAGTACTCAGTAGGGATGTATTTTTCCAAGAACATCTCAAAAGTATTTCTTTAAAGAAAGGTAATTCGCCCAACTTCTGACCTCTTGGCTGTAACACGCATATGTGTGCATGTGCATTTTCTGTACTTTGTTTAATGACAAGAGGCTCCTAAAGAGGCCTCTGCTTTGTACAGTGAGTCAAATGACTTGGAGACTTCCAGAATACCCTGGGGCTTTACTGTTCTGCTTTCAGTTTTGACGGCTGTAAAGCTTCTAATCACTTTCCTTCTGAGGAGAACTAGTGGCTTTGTTTACTTACGCAGTATGAAAAACGTCCAGCTTTATGTGAGCTGGGCCCGGTTAATCTCTCAAGTGTCAGCTGATAAAATCCATCCTTTCACAGGGTCAAAGATCTTCCATATGCAAGGTCACAGGCCACTTCCATGGGATAAATCAAAGAACATTAAAGAGGCTGTAAAGCCTGTTTTCCTTCAAAGAAATCAGCCATAAAGGCTAATCATACTACGTCGAGATTTTCTAATTCCTACCAGCTGTGCGATTATTTGATTGGCATTTTTCTAGTCCATAAGACTATACAACTTCCTTGAAGACAGGGCTTCAGGCCATTCCTTACTTCTATAGTCCCAGGGCCTGGAAAAAGAAAACATCCAGCAAATATTTGTAAACATGGTATATTAAGGTGAATCTTTACATGCATGAAGAAATGAGTAATTTAAAGGAATTTCTCCAGGAGGTGTCAGCAGTAACACTGTGGGGCTGAACTGCTTAATATAGCTCAGGTGGCCGTTGAGACTTAGCCTTAAGTTAACTAGAAGTAAAATTTAGCTCTTTGGTTGTACTGCCCAATCGGATGCTTAGTCACATGTGGCCTAGCCGCACTTGACAGTGGGGGTTGGAGAGTATTCCTATCATTGTCTATTGGCCAGCACAGTCCATGGCATTCTAAAGTTCTACCCCAGGAGGATATTATTTTTACATGGTCAGCCAGACCATTACTATTRTTGTCATTTTAAATATATAACTATGTGACATAAGATATTAAAAAAAAAAAACTATTTCCTACTCCTTGATTGAACTTAGTCCAAACACTTATTTCTTCAAAATGTCCAATAAGTAACTTGGCTACTTTGGTTTATAGAGGTCTAAGGGCCTAATATTCTGTACACTTACCTAAGCACTCAGAACAATTCTTAAAACTGAAAGCACCTTCTCCCCTAGTCTTCCAGGACCAACATACTCTAGCCCCTCCTCCAAGTCACGATCTGTCAAGACAGAGCCTTGTACAATGGGTGATGTATACTCAACGAGGGTCTCACCAATCAACACTTAATGAGTCTGCTCTTTTGCAAATGGGTACAGCTAAAACCCCAGGAAGATGGGATGTGGCTCAGAGGATGGTCCTGCAAAACACAAGTCCATAGAGTTGTGCTCTGACTTCATACACAGTGGCATGTATACACTCCATATATATATATATATATATATATATATATATATATATATATATATATGCATGCAACCCCCCAAGGATTTTAGTTAAACTTATTCTTCAAATTATAAACAGATATTTTGTTTTTTGTGAACAAAGTTTCCAAAGGTTAAGAAAATAAAACTGTAGATTTATACTTAACTAAAGGTAATCATTTAAATACCAAGTAAGCAAAAATCTCTCTCTCCGTCCAACACCAGCTGCTTTGCCCATGCGCTGGGGATGTGGCTGAGAGCCTTATGCATGTTAGCCATGCGCTTGAGCAGCAAGCTACTTCTGATCACTCTTCAGAGAAGCACAGAGTGAGGATGCAAGGAGCATGCTTCAGGCCCAGATTCTGGCACACAATCCAGGGAGCAGCAGCCAGGAGCGCCTGCAGGTGCCAGGCCTACCCTGGAGTGTCCCTTTACAGCAGGCATGACTCTAATCCCAGGTATCTCCATAGCACCACAGAAAAGGGCCATTCTATCAAGTATATTTATGGTTACCTTAACCCATATTTTAAATGATATGCTGCAAAATTTGCCAGTTTTATTATAAAACATCAAATCCAGCTTTTGAACGAGTCATTTTATTGCACTTTCTGGTTTCGGTTGAGTTAAACATTGAATACAGCACTGGTTTGAATTAATTATTTACATTGAGATAAACGTTGCTCTGGCACCTCGGCTGGCCCTGTATTCCCCATCGTGTCCTGGCCTCCAGGGGCTGGGACTACAGTAAAGCGCCACACCCAGCTCTCCCTACTCTCACTACTGGTGAGAAATACCCTCCATATGCTAAGGGTGGCTCTCACCACATCAGAACACCATATCTAATCACCGACTGGAGTCCTCAACCTTTCATATCACACACCTTCTAAACTATAGGAAAGCAAACGCTTCCCCAACAGCACACATTACAACCTTGAGCTCCACAGAGCCAAAAGCACAGTTGACCCATCAACAGTGCGCCTGCAGGGCTCACCCTGAACCTCCTTAGGGGCAAGTCTTTGATTTTTCTGTGTACAATCAGCTTTTATGTCTCAGAATTTTCTACTTAAAAAATGTGTCACACCTGAGAAAGACTGTGCTGTTCATTTGCCCACTTGACCTTTTGAGCACTTCAAGTCTTGCTTCACAGAGGACAAATCGAAATTATCTGTAAAAGGTTTGGGGTAAGGGCTGAGAGAGCAGGAGCCAGAAACTCCTGAAATGCATGAGAGACCAAAGTCCATAGTCGAGTCCACTGATCTCCATGTGGCGGTCAGAACCAGCTCTCTTCTCTTTAATTTGTCCTCCTAGAGACCAGGGGTTAGCCATCCATCAGCCTCTAGAATGAGGTGGGGAGCAAGGAACTGTGTGTGAACGCTGGGAGCTGGGTCCTACGGAGAGGCCGGTGGACATTTGTAATCGCCACRTGAAAACACTACTTTTGAAAAGCATCAAACTGCAAAGCTCCATTGAGCAACTTTGGAGTTGATTTGGGGTTTAAACCAAGTGATTTGTCGGCTAGAACATCTTAAGGGATTTCTCCTGCAGGGAGAATCATAAGGCTTTCCAGGGGTTATGCGATGGGGGTTCCTTTATAACAAGTTTTTCACAGTTCAGGTTGTAAATTTTACATCTAATCCTGAACTAACATCCACCCTTCTTCGTCCTCTTCACTAATTAAATTACCTCGGCTTTCTCTTGGCTTGATCAAGGTTTTGTCTAACCTGCCCCCTATCTAATTCTCTCTGATCATTAGAATTATCCCAAACCAAGAAGGATATTTGTAGCTTGTCCAGGTTTCACGTGATACTGTAACAATGGAAGAGGAACTCTTGAGACATAACCTTTGTTCCCTTTGAACAAACTGGTATTCCCATTTATAATGTAAAGAGTATTTAAAATGCTTGGATTTAGGGCCAGTGAGATGACTCAGCAGGTAAGAGCAGACAATGCAAGTCCTCGGAACCCACAGTAGAAGCAAAGGACTGACTGCCATTCAAAAGCTCTCCAGCCTCCACCTGTGAAATAAACACACACACACACACACACACACACACACACACACACACCACAAACACACACACATACACACACTACTACTACCACCACCGCCACCCACCGCACACAGACCACACACCATAGACACACACACTAAATTTTTGAAGTGGTTGTGTTTCTATTGCTAGGTGCAAATTGGTACAGTGTGTAAATCCTGTGTGATCTGGGCAAGCGAATGCATCATCTTGTAATGTGAATGGTGATGCTACCTCATTCATAGGTTGTTAAGAGCATCACACTGTTGATGTCTGAAGAGATACAGTCGCCAAGAATATGTAATGCTTCCTCTCTTATACTTCCCCTGTCATCCTGCACACCGGCCACACAGCACTGATGCTGAGAGACTTGGTGGTGGTGTTCAGTGAGAGAGTACACAGGAAGGGGCAGAGACAGAGGGGACTCATGAATGACATCGCTGGGTGCTCACTGTGTGTTGCTGTGAAAAGTGCTTTCTTCATATGCATTAAACTCATTTAATTTTCCACATTCATGAAATACTAATAACTGTATTTCATACATTTTCAAAATTACTCATATGATGATTTTTTTTTCTTTACTCCACCAATTTAATTAATTGAGCTAGACTTTAAGGTCTCCAGAATCTTTTTCTTGTATGAATATGGGTGTGATTTATCCCAGAGTGGAATTTGCTTGAGATATGGAAGGCAGAGGGAATGCTCAGTCATTGTTTTCTGGAGGTTGTCTGGTTAAATACAGTATTGGACAGACAGAGGGCCAGCATACTCTGCTTCCCTTGTCCCACACCCCTGAAGTCTGCTTTTGAGACCTCAGGCCCTGTTCATCAAAAACAACATCACCTAATGCTTAAATGTGAAAACCTCCACGGATTCTCCACCAGCTCCCTATTTGTAATCCCAGTTCACCAGCTGGCCATGTCTGCCTCCTCAGAGAACGACTGGTTGCCTGCCCTGATTACCCAGTACCCTCTGGAGACCTTCATTTCCCAGGGTCTCCCTCCCAGAGGGAGTTTGGTTTCCATCCGAACCTTGATCTAAATACATAGTAATGGTATCGGGTAAAGTTGAGTAGCTTACCCAAGGTCAGTCAAGCTAGCAAATGGAAAGGAAGAATTGGAGGCCACAATCTACTTTCAGATCATACGCTGTTAATAACCACTGTGCGGTTTTGCCTTGAGAGAAATGAGGAGAAAGAGGTAGGGAGGGAARGAAGGAGCTCAGGCTTGAAGACTGCAACAAAGGATGGCAGACACAGACTAAAAGACAGAGGGTGGGGTGGAAAGGAAGCAGGGAGGGAGCGTGGAGGAAAGAAAAGAGGAGCTGAAGCTCAAAGCAGATGGGGCGTCCCCCCACCGTCCCCCCACCGGTCAGCTAGCTCAGTCAGCTTCTCCCTTTTAGCCCCGGGGGACTTTCAGCAAGTCAAGTCTACCGCACAGGCCCCAGAATTCTAGCACCCAGTTACCTAGAGGCTGGGGCCTTTCCGTCTTATTCTTCTAATAGAAACTTAATTTTTATGTTTGTTATGTTGCCTCTGACAGAGCATCTAATTTCTCTAGTTATTCACTCTGAAGCCATTGTTAATCTGGTTTTCATAGTTTCACTTAAGTCAGCGATAAACTGCTTGTAAAGAAGCAACCTTTACTACCCATTTTATCGACTTAAGCAATCAACTACTTTTATGCAATAGGACAATGACTAATGGTTTAATTGTAGTTCACCAAGCTGGACTGATTAGCAATTTAACTATGTGATATTCAACATGAGGGGTGTGGCAAAATTTGCACATAATTCCAAAATAGAGGTGCGAAATATCATTTTTCCATGTGACTATTTGGTTTACCCTAGATATTTACTACGTATAATATTACAGCTGCCAAGGAAACACAGAAATTAAAAACAAGCTAAAAATCCTGTTGAGTTTTATTTTCTACTTCGAGGCAGCTAAGGCTCTAAAAATATCCTGTTCAGGGTACAGAAAGTGCTCTTCAAATGTCCTAGTGTGCGTGGAGGCTGAAGGACTCTTGGGACAAAGCGTCTCACCATCCCATCATCCCACTCGGCTGCCCTTGTACAGCTCTCGCCTCGCCTTTAAGAGCTGGTCAGCATGTTTTTGGCAAGCATGCCAGGAGAACAGGTTTGGTGAGAAGATATCCATAGAGGTGATCACCAAGCTCCAAACAGCCTTGGCCTCCTGAAGGCCTGGTCTCCTTTAAGCTCTGATTCTACAGTTCCTTGTCTAGATGTAAGGGTACCCCACTTGCTTTTACAAGGTGGTCACCTTCTTTCTGCCTCAAGATGTAACTGAGAAGAATACTTGTTCAATACATTGCTTTACATATGGTTACTTGGAAAGGTTATTTCTCATATAGATGCATTTCACTAGATTGCAGAAAACTGGACTTATGACTCTAAATAACATACATAGTTACTAATTATATGTACTTATAAGAGATAATTGGTAACTATTTATTACTGCTATGAATAAGAAGGGACAGTGTTAGGTTCTGGAGACTTCAGAGGCTTTACATGAAGCCCATCTCACTGCAGCCATTACCCATGTAACTGAGCACAGGCAATGAGCACATATAACAACAGAGTACATGTAACGGTTGAGCACATGTGATTAAGTACATAGCACATGTACGAAGCACATGTAACTGAGTACATGCAATGAACACATGCAATGACTCAGCACATGTGATCAGCACATGAAATGACTACTTGCAATGAGCACAYGTAACTAAACACATAAAACAACTGAAAACATGTGACTAAGCACATGCAGTGAGCACATGTTACAGGTGAGCACACACGAGGGAGAGTGTCTGGCCTGTGTCTTATACCTTCACAGGCAACTTCTCATATGCCTTTCCTCCATGTCTTCCGTCCTCCCAGAGTCTGGTCTCCTGGTCTATTGCCCTGTCTGTGACCTCATCCAGGAAATGGTTACCAAGTCCAGAGCTGGTGTCCCACTGTCCTTCTCTTCTGGAGAGCAGGRTCTTATTAGTGGTGGCTGGGGTCAGTTAAGACTTCTCCTGAGCCCAGTTAGGATTGCTCCCTACTATCCCACAGACAGTGAAGGTGGCTCATGGATGGATCCCAGAACCACCTGTGGGACCCTGGCATGAACCCTGGCACCACTCTTGCTGACTCTGCCCATGGAGGGGATCAGGAGGTGAGAAAGAGCTGCACTTGTTGTATTGGTTCAGTTCTGTGCCCCTATTAGGAGTCTGGACATTTTCTGCTACCCTGGTTGACTCCCTAGAAAGCATCCCTTACTGGAACCTACCTTCCCATTACCAGCCCAGTCTTGGTTCCTGCAAGAAGCCTGGGTTAGGAACTATAACTCCCTATAACTATTATCCATCTCCAGTTGGGCCATCAACATTGGCACCGACCTCTCTTCCTTTGCCTCCTGGTAGCTTTGGTCTCCACTTTGCCTAAACATGGATTGTTTTATTTGTCCTAGAATAGTTAAGAGTTAGAGGCAAAGGACTAAAACAGATCTTCTCTTCCACAGACAACAGGTGTGTGTACTGCTACACTGACAGACAGTTCCTAGGATTGAAGAGAAATCCAAAGAACCCAGTTCAAAATATTGAGCTGGGGGGGGGGTGCAGAGTTGGCTCAGTGGCCCTTACTTGTTGCTCCTGCAGGTAGCGTGGGTTTGCTTCCCAGCATCCACATGGCAACTCACAGCCAGCTGTCACTCCAGTCCCAAGAGTTACGGTATCCTCTTCCGGTCTCCCTGACACTAGGCACGCACATGGTGCACAGATAGATATACATGAAGGCAAACCACTCACACACATACAATGATAATTAAAAACAAAAACTAAAAGAAAGAAATGATCCAGAGAACTGAGCATGCACAACTATAATCCTAGCACTTGCAAGGCAAAGACAGGAGAGCTGAGAGTCGGAGGCCGAGGAGTAAAAATCCTATCTGAAAAAACAAGGYGGGGGAGGAATGGGAGTGTGAGGGAGGAAGAAGGGAATGAACACAGGAAGGAAGGAGAAGAGAGCAAGGAAAAGAAAAATAAAGAAATGACCCCAAGGCAAGGAAGGACAGAAGGTTGGCACAGCCAAACATGCCTTGTTTTTTTCTGGGTCACCATAGTTACTATTTCTGTCTTCACAGGATGTGCACACTACTTGTGGAACCCAGACACCGATGTCACTAGCCTGAGTGTGTGGCCATATCTCTTCTATCACAATATATTGCTTCTTGGCTTTGCTTTTACAGTAGGTCACATGGACACTCTCTTACTTCTAGGAATATGGAAACTAGCTTTGCATTTCATGGTTGGAGGTGGGTCCTACATCCATCAATTAAAATTAGACTCTTAAGTCACTCTAATTGGATATGAAATCTCCTACTTTGGGAATCAATACCTGATCCCAAAAAGTTTCAAGCCTTACTTGCATGTGGTGAACCCTTGTGACGTTCAAACTGTACCCATCTTGGTTTTCAGAGTTGCTAGCATTTCTTTCCTCACATTGTAGCTTCGATCCATGGATGCTGTCATGCCATGTTTAATCTTCATTGCCAGCACCTGACAAAAAGCAGAGGACTAAGAATAGAATAATCTAGAAAAATAACTTAAGAGTAAACAAAGGTAAATTATTATCTCATCAGTGGTAGTGGGTAGGAGGACCAAGGCTGGTCAAATCCAGATTCAGAAGAGGGCATTAGATCCCACTATAAGTGGTTGTGAGCCACCATATGGTTTCAGGAATTGAACTCAGGACCTCTGGAAGAGCAATCAGTGCTCTTAACCACTGAGCCATCTCTCCAGCCCTACTATCTGTAAATATTACCCCCTCAAAGCATACTAAAAGTCGAGTGGCTCTTGCTAAACCTGAATCCAGCAGACTATGGTGTTGACCATGGGTCATTGTATCCAGTTTTCCTGTCTTAGTTGGTTCAACTCAGAAGCCACTGGCCAATTTTCTGATTGAGACCAAGACACCTGTTTAACTAATTTTATACTCAGCCATGTACAGAGAGATGATTGTCTCTTACTAATCTCGAGAGTCTGCATCTTAGTTTAGTGGACAAGCCAATGTGGTGCATACCACCTGGACAGGCCCTGTCTCACTGGACTCCAATCTACATCTCTGGCCAGGTGGATTTCAGGCCCCAATTTCCTTAAGCATCAGTGGCCAAGTTGTATTTTTCATGCCCTACCCCCATGATTACTGTTAATGGTCTGTGTAGAGGGTATCCCCAGCCCAAAAGACAAGCAAAATTTAAGTTCCTTTAAGTTTTTTAAGCAACCTGGGAGAGCACTTTTAGTGATGTTCGAAACAGGCTAACTAGGGCCCATATCTTTACAAGGGTGTAGAACTATAATGGTAAAGAATTGCAGTCAAAGTAACCTAGTGACTGGAAGTGGGAGCTGACGTAGGCAGACCCACTTGAGAGACTGGGAGAGGAGAGCTAAGGCACTCCAGCCATGGAACAATGGATAGACCGATGCACAGGAATCCGAGAACACTCCAGCTCTGCTTTTTCAGACAGACAACTATCCCTGCTTTTCCTGAAATTCTTATTTACTTGGATTGTCTTGAGTTTTCCTCAGATACAATGTTATTAGCCAGAAAGGGCTAAAATTTACAGTTTATCACAACATGAAGTTTCTTTTTCTTTTCCTTCCATCCTTTGTTTCATCCTGGTTCCCCCGCCCTCACTGGCCTTTCTCCCTCTCCCTGTCGTCGTCTCTCTTAATCTGTTCCAGGCCTGGGAGATGTTCAGGGCATTTCTGCTTCTATCTAAGATCTTAGTACTGGTTTTTACATACTTCTTCCAACTTGTAATGGAACACTTCTATTCCAAGGCAATTGGTCAGAAGTTATCAC
Source organism: Apodemus speciosus (assembly GCA_002335545.1). Classification (NCBI taxonomy): domain Eukaryota; kingdom Metazoa; phylum Chordata; class Mammalia; order Rodentia; family Muridae; genus Apodemus; species Apodemus speciosus. The sequence continues at coordinate 113,413 of BDUI01002973.1, read as the reverse complement.
ACTTAACTTCAAGAGAGTAATGTCGGCTACATAGAAGGTCAGTAGTTAAAAGCACTTGCTACTCTTGCAGAGGACCCAGATTCAATTTCCAGTGCCCATTTGAAAGCCCACAATGATCTGTAACCCCAGTTCCAAGGGATATGATGCCCTCTCTGGCCTCCAAGGGCATCACATGCATATATGCAGGCAAAATATCTACACCCAAAAAAAAAAAAAAAAAAAAAAAAAAAAAAAAAAAAACCTTTTAAAAAATATTGCCAGGTAGTGATGGTGCACACCTTTAATCCCAGAACATAGGAGGAAGAGGCAGGTGGATCTCTATGAGCTCAAGGCCAGTGTAAGTTACAAAATGGCTTCCAGGACAGCCAAGGCCACACAGAACCTGTCTCAAAAAACAATCAAAAAACCCAAAAAACATTGAAAAACAAACAGAGGGGAGATTATTTTTCTTCAAATACTGAGAGAAATAAAACTGGGGCTATGGGTGAATTGGTACCCAGACGTGAAGTACGTTGCTGTCAACACTTTAACCTTTCTCTGGGGCCATGTTCAGTTTTAGCCCCTCCCCCACCTCACTGAAGCCTATCAGGCAAAGTTACATTTCTGCCACGGGCTCACCTTTGCTTCACTCTCAGACACACCCAAGCACACCCCTTGCCACCGGCATGTTTGATGTCTCACAAGTGAATAACAAAGCCATAGCAAGCAAGGGCTTGCATGGTGCAGTAGATGTGCCTTTAGTCACTTATTTTCCCTTCTAAACTAAGCACAGTGGCCGAGAAGGATGGATCTG
>BDUI01002972.1:101997-124646 GCA_002335545.1 Apodemus speciosus | reverse complement strand
CCCCCCCCCAACAAAAAGAGTATGTGAAAAAAGATTTTCTAATTATCCTGTCCTTAAGTGTTTGCACCAAATCTGAGTAGGAAATTGAATGTTCAGTCTTCACATCCATGCCCTCTGCTTATTATGGTTTACTTCATCATACTTTTACTTATAGGAAAAAATAAGGCAGTGTTCTATTCGGCAGTTCTCTATTTGACTGTAAAAAATGTATTACTTCACAATTCTTTTCCTTTTAATCTATTAGAAAATGTGCAGAAAACATCTAAATGCATTAAAAAMTTTAGATTTAAAAAACGTATACAATTTTAAATATTGGTGTTTGCCCCGACTACTGTACGGGGTATTATGACACATCAACCGTGTGCTGTTTTGAAATGTGCAGAATGCTGGGGTTAGTTAAGATGTGGCTCAACGGTAGAACATATACTTAGCATGGTTCAGTCTTCGGTATCCCAATAATTACATAGCTGATTTAGTTTTCACATGTGTATGTCTTGAGTTTCTCTTCTTTGATCACATTTTCACATATACTATTGCTTGATGAARTGAATTTAATGATAAGCTATTATTTTCAACAGGGCAGAAGAGGCAGCTCTGGGTACATGTCCAGTCCAGAACCTGAATCCAGAACCACAACATGAATTCTATATAACTTAGTTGCTATTCAAATAAAACCTTATGCTAACACTTTGAAAGGAAATTGATATAATGCATAAAATGAAATTAGGTTGGCTGGTTTTCTGATCATGAGAATACACGTTTTATTTCTCTAGTTGGACTAAGCAACATGTACTAAGAAAGCAGTGTTTAATAATTGAATCCATTATTTTAAATACTGTTAAAAATCACAGAGAAATACTAATTTCTCTGAGAATGCAAGTAAATGCTATTTTACTTTAGAATTAAAGGCAAACCGCTGATTAATAATAACATGGATTTCAGATTATTGATATATCCTTTGAAATAATTTTATTTTACATATATGGGGTCCAACCAAGGTACATCTGACAGAGTAAGTTTTCATCAGTAGCTTCTTGTATGAGGTAATGCACATGGCCTTCAATAGATAATGGCAGGCCTGTCACTCGGTTTCGGGTCTTGATTACACCTTGCAGTCGTTGTTCAATGTCAAGAACATGGGTCTTGGCCTAAAAAAGAAACAGAAAGCCATTAAGGCTACAGACCCAATACAATTTGGAGTTTCTACTTCCCTCACTTAATGTTAGCAGTGTTTGACTAAACAATACCCCACTGTAGCAATGAAACGAATACATTAACTTGAGATCTCACTTTGATGTATACAAAAACTGAACATGTACTATTTGGACATGTTTCTGCAATATAATAACCACTAGGTAACTCTGTACATCATAATTACAGGAAAGTAATAATTTAAAACATCTGTTTCGAGGGCAAGAGGTATAGTTCAGCAGTGGATTGCCTGTTTAGTAGGCGGGAGACCCTGGGTTCTATTCCTTTCCACTATCAAACAAAACAAAGCAAACAGAAAGTAACCTATTTTGAAATGTTAGTTCTTAAATATTTTACTGAAGACTCTTAACAATGGTGGCAATGCTCTCATGGCTGGTAAGTTTACATTAGTACATGCAAATGGAATTTTAAGTAACTACTTGGGATTCTTTACATCTTTCTAAAGAAAATGCAAATCAGAGTGCAAAATTGAGAATGTTATTAGAAATTCAGACTGTGGGATGAAGCCCAGGATTGTTAACATTAATTAAAGCATATACTTAGCATATGCAAGGCCTTGGATTGAGTTTCAAGCAATAAAAAAGAGGTTGGGGAAGAAAAGGAATCTTCAGTGTTTATCTGTCAACTCTGATGTTTTAACCAATTTTAGATTTCAGGGTAATCAATTATTTTGGTCGGTGATATCTGGAATCAGTTCTCACTTAGAGAGAGAGACACTATTAGCCAATGCCAAGCTGCAGCTGTGACTTACCTTCTCATTGACAACTTCCCCGGTCTCATTCAGTGCAGCTTTGGAATGCCCTTTCACTGGTTTACTCCATTCCACCAGAGGATCATGCAGAAAAGTCTTTAAGACACTAAAATTGAAACATAGTAATAATACATTCATTCCCTTTGCAGAAGAGAAATCTTACTTAAATCAATACTTAAAAGTAGAATAAGTGAAGAATAGGAAGATAAGGTATTATTACAAGATCAAGGAGTATACCACATTTTTAGATAGCTTATGTGAAATTATTTTGGGGGTAGAGGGAGTAAGGTAAGGGAAAAGTAGAGAGGYTGTTGAAGGGACTCAGATGTTTTGGGGAGGGTAAGATGAATTCTGTGTGACATCTCAAGATGTGTATTGTCAACTGTTAAATGAGTACTTATTATTCTCTACTAAGTTCATGGAATATACAATACCTTCTTCAGTTACCATATAGATCAATCCTACATCTTTCTGTGCTCTAGACATCAACTCCAACTGCCTTGGGAAACTTGTTTGGGTATATTACAAACATCTCAAATTATCTTCAAAACAAAATTCATTGTCTTTTTCTAGTTATTTTTTCTATATTCCTAAATCAGTAACAGACATCATCTGTACTCTTGCCCTGAACAAAAAATAAACTATCATCCTTAACTTGTGTTCATCTGCCATCCAGTTTTACATACAAACTAAGTTCAGAGTCCCCTACTCATTCCACGTCTGCTACCACTACTCCACCCASGTATAGCCCAGAACTTGGGTTTTTCTGCAGCGCAGAATGGATGCTTTCATTTCCTCTTTCTCTATTTCTTTTTTAAAATTTCCTTCATAAAACTCATTTATCTTTTACTTCTCAGAATACTTTTCTCCTGTACTTGGTTAATGATTTAAAATTTCAGCCACTTCAAAAGGTAAAAGGTATTTTCTGACTTATCTAGAAAAAAAGTATATGTGTGGCTCTCTTGACACATGACATGATGAGTGTTCCTTTATGTCTGACAAAGTATTCTTCTAGAATGTCTAGAATTCTGCTTTTAAAAATAAGAGAACTTTGAAAGTCCTTTAAAAATCTGCCGTTCTGGACTGGGGAGGTGAATTAAATTAATGTTTGCTATGCAAGCCTCAGGACAGATTCAGATTTCCAGCTCCCATATAAAAAGCTAGACGCAGCAGTCCATGTCTGTAAGTCAGCCACTGAGGAGGAGGTACAGATGGTAACTGGAGCTCAGTGTTCGGCCGGTCTGGCTCCATCAGTGAACTCCATGTTCAGTGGGAGACCTTATCTCAGAAAACAAGTGCAAAGCAATGAATGAAGACAGCTGTGGCTGACCTTTGGTCTAATTTGGCCTAAATTAAAACTGAAAGGCTGACTGACTTATCTCTAAGATCAACAAAATTCCCCTTGCTCTGTCTAGTACATATTGATCAAACCCATCATTTAGACAAGAAAGAAAGGGAGGGAAGAATACTACGATTTGAAAAGTAGTAGTAAAATGTTACACRTAACTGAGATGCTACTGCAGAGGGAAAGCCTTTAGGGATCCACTGAAGTCACTACTCAGAGCAAATACAGCCCAGTAGGCTTCAGGACAAGAGCTGCTGTCAGGACTAGAAACAAAACTTACAGGAAAACCATGCAGGACCCATGGGTGGGGGGCAGAGGACAGCCTCATGGGGTGGGGGGGCAGAGGACAGCCTCATGGGGTGGGGGGCAGAGGACAGCCTCATGGGGTGGGGGGCAGAGGACAGCCTCATGCATTGGCCRTAAGGTGCCTTCCACGTTTTGTTCAAGACGGGACAACTGTGGCCGACGTTGCTCTGCAGGCTGGACGAGCTGGCTAGCAAGCTCCAGTCATCTGCCTCTACTTCTCGCCTCTCTGTGGACAGGACTGCAGGCAGCTGTCACAGGCTGCTTCTTACATGGATTCTGGAGAGCTGGACTCAGATCCTCACACTCATGAGGCAGTGTGTTATGGACTGAACCATCTCCCAGCTAAGGAGTGAACTCTTGAAATCTGTGTGTTTACACATGAGCACAGACGGCAGAGGGGGCCAGAGCATCTGGTCCCCCTGATCTCTGGAGCTGGAGTGACAGGCAGCTGTGAGTTGTCTAACGTGGGTGACTGGAATTCAATTTGGGTCCTCTACATGCAAGAGCATATGTGTTCTTAACCATTGAACCATCGCTCTATCTTCAGGAAAGTAACTTTAAAGTTAAGAGTTATATATTTAAAACTATATATATTTATATATATAAAACATTGTCTCAAGAAATTAATGAATAGCAGGGCAGTGGTGGTGGTGCATGCCTTTAATTCCAGCACTTGGGAGGCAGAAGCAGGTGGATTTCTGAGTTCAAGTCCAGCCTGGTCTACAGAGTGAGTTCCAGGACAGCCAGGGCTACACAGAGAAACCCTGTCTCGAAAAAAAAAAAACAAAAAACAAAAAAACAAATAAAGAAAGTAATGAATATTTAATCATGTGAAAAACAATTATAGTTCAGAAAACAATGTTGTTAAGATGGTACTACAGTACAAATATAACTACAAATTCACTGTTATTCCTATCAAAATCCAAGTCGGCCTCCTGCAGTAATTGGTGGTTTTAAAATTCACAAGGAAATGTGAGGGATTCATGCAAGTCGAAAAATCTTGATGAAGAAGTAATAAGAATTCACTTCCTGATTTCAAAATTTTTTTATAGTCATTGAGACAGTGGTTGAGTAGTTGGCATATTAACATATAACTTACTAGAAGTACTGAAAACCAACTGACCACTTCAATAAAAAGTTAGCACAATTAAATGTTGGAAAAAGTCTTATCAACAAAGGGTGGCCAATGTGGTGACATATTCCTGTAATCCCACCTCAGCACTTAGACCAGTTTGGTCTACACAGTGAGTTCCAGTTCAGTGGGGGGTATATAGTAACTAGCACCTTGTCTTAAACAAAACAAAAGTTGTCAAGACAAGTGAATTTGTGTAGGGAAAAGAATGAAAGTAAACTATTTCACACCATACACACAAAGTAACACAGAGCAGATCAACGACAAAAAGGAGCTAAGTCTATAAATGATTAGAAAAACCAAAAACCACAGAAAGCATCACAAATTTGGATAAGACAGCTTTTTTTTTTTATTATTAATTTACACATGACATAAAAAATAACCAGAATGAAAATGTAAATAAATTATGACTTTAACAAAATTACAGATTTTGGCTAGAGATAAAGACAGGTGGTAGTGTGTGCTTAAGTATGTATCTAACACGCTGAAGGCCCTGAGCTCAACCTCTAGCACTAAAACAAACTCTTATGACTGAAAGGGGAGTGGGGCTGGTGAGATGGTCCAGTGGATAAGAGCACTGGTTGTTCTTCCAGAGGATAAAACCCAGCACCACCGTGGCAGCTCATCACTGTCTCTCACTAAGGGACCACACACCCTTTTCTGGCCTTCACAGGCACCAGGCACACCTGTAGTGCACAGCCATACATTTAGTCAAACACCCGTGAACATAAATTTTTTTTAATTAAAAAAAATGAGAGAAAGTATTTGTTAATCAGTGTGTCAGAAGATTCTTGTATCCAGATTAAGAATTCTTACAATTCAAGGATAAAAGACAACCCAATCAAATAACAGGCAAAAAAGGTATGCAAAGTAGCAKGCTTGTATAGCTACTAGAGATGCTGGATCAGGACAGATTGAGTGCGGAAGTAAGGGCAGGCCAGATAATACAGTAAGACACACCCACACCAAAATAATATGCTAATGTTTTAATAGACATTTATGCAAAGAAGATATACAAATACTAATAAGGGAAGAAAAAAGCCAATGTTCAACATTCCTGGTCATTAGGAAAAGGCAAATTAAAACTACAAGGAAATATTACTTCATATCTCAGGATGGCTAAAATAATAGCATTTCAGTGTTGGTGAAGACATGGGGGAATGGAAACTCATACACATTACTAAAGGAATTATAATTTTTATAATTTCTTTGGAAAAGTTTGAAGGCTATTCAAAGTACCATGACTCAAAAGTTCTACTATTCATAGGCATCCACAAAAGAACTGAAAATATTCATCCACACAGAGGTTGTGCATAAAGTTCACAACATGCTATCCATAATAGGCCAAAGGTAGAATTACTATAAATGTCTATTACCTGATAGTTGAAGAAATAAAACATAGTCTCATTAATAAAACAGAACACTACTTGGTAATTAAAAATGAATGAAGTACTTACACATGATGAACCTTGAAACCACTCTGCTACATGAAAGAAGACAGACACAAAGGTCCCAAATTATATGCTCAAACTGATATTAAATGTCCACTATAGGTATTCCAGAGACAGGGAGTGGATTAGTGGAAGTGGGGAGGAGGAAGGAGTTGAGAAGAATTGGTAACACCCACAGAAGTGTTCTGTGTCAGGTGCAGAACATATCTTAAAATTAAAGAATGTAATGAGTGAGTAATTATGGCGCTATACTGAAACCCTCAGAAAAGCATTTTTTGTGGGTGGGAGGTGACAGATCTCACTATGTAGCACTGATTGGACAGGAACTCAGTATGCAGACCAGGATGGCCTAGAACTTAAATGATTCTTTTACCTCTGTCTCAAGTGCTAGGATGACGAACATGGACCATCATGCCAAGCCTTAAGTTATTACTTCTAAAAATATACTTTAGCACAAAGTGGTTTCTATGTAAAGAAAATGTATTACTAGAGCAGTATTTACATTCACAGTCACTAGTAGATTACTTACAAGTACACACACTTACCTCATTAAAGGTTCTCTCTGATCCCTCATCAGCCTCAGAGTAACTTCACATGCTCTTCGAAACAGACCCTCTGTCCCCATAGGACCCATTCCATTAACCATATTATGAGTTAGTCGAAATGGTACAATTTCTGGAACTTCGAAAGTTTCTCCCTTAAAAACAAAGAGTTTTATTATATGGTAATGATAAACTTACAAAACCTTTGCTCAAACAGTTTGGAACTTCATGTTTGGATTCTTAAGAAAGAGAAAAAATATCCTCCAAATATTTATGTGATTACATAAAGGCATCTGTTGAAGAGAGCCACATAACACTGCCTTTGCTTTTGGGCAATGTGAARCCATGCCTTAATCTTAGATATAAGATCAAGATGAATGGATTCACTTTGTCCAGTTTAGTGTACTGAAAATTATTATATCGCATATTTACACATTCAGTATTCACTCTCAATAACATAATGTGCAACTGTTCTCATGTCTATTGTCCTAAATTTTCCTTTTGTATGGTTTGATCTATACCATTTATTTACCTTTGATTTCTTTTCAGCCAAATCTATAAACTTTTTTATTTTCCTGTGATAGCTAATGGCAACCCAAAGAAGGTAGGTCAATGAAAACCAAAATGACCTAATCTTCCTCCAGAATTGTAATAGGAGAAAATTATTGAAGTTCTTAAAGATGTATCCATTAGCCTTAATTTACCCTCAAGGACCCACTCTGGTACTATCTGTTGTAGCTGTTATTTAGTTGCTAGGGACTTAACACATATTAGTTAAGTACTCTACTACTGAATTATACCCTAGCTTGACTTTTTCTTTAACCAAGATCAGACTTGACATATAAATTTGACATATAGAATGTCAAATTTGGAAAGGTTAAACAACTCCAATTTCAGAGAACTAAGTCTCTGTAAAATGAACTGATCTGCCCAAGTTCACATAGCTAGTAACTAAGTTAGGATTAAAGCTCATACCTTCCATATACCATTCTTCTAACGTCTCTGCATCTTAAATAGCTTTTCTAAGGGATCCACTGATAAAAACCAGTCAAGAAACTCTGTGTTATGCAACTATAACTAAAGTGTATAGCTAGGGAGAACAGTTGTTGGGGAAAGGAAATTCAAGGTAATATATCCAATAACCGAAGTCACGTCATACCTTATTAAAAAGACAGTTGAAATCCACATGTACACATTCACCAGTGAAAGAATCAAAAAGAATGTTTTCACCATGACGGTCTCCAAGCCCCAGGATGTAGCCAACCATTGACATGACTGCAGTAGAGCGGCAGTATGCAGATCTGCTACTGTACCTAAAGAAGTACAAGGCTAGTCAAACACTCTGTGCCAGGATAAGTAAAAAAAAAAAAAAAAGAGAAAAAAATTTCAAAAGAAACATTAAACTATAACAATATTCTTGGTAACTTGCCATGATGTAGGATCAGGAAATGTTCTCAGAAACCACTCATGAAAAACAGGAGGGTGCCTGGGCAGCAGTAATTCTTGGAATACTTTGAGTTTTTCAGATAAAGCTGCTGACTTTGGTAGCATACACTGGCGAAGCTCCTTTCCTGTCATATACACTCCTACAAATCAGAATGATTTTAATTGTTTGTACAGCCAAATGAAAAAAGAAGCAAAAATAATTTTGTTAAAATATGAAGATGTCAACTTCGCTACAACTGAAAAGCAAGAATGAAAAATACCATTATGTATATTAATGGTTATAACTTGACAGCATAACAATARTACACCCTACTATTTTTCTTTAATACTTATTAAAAATATAGCCTCTGTCATGGTTTGAATATGCTTGGCCCAGAGAGTAATACTATTTGGAGGTGTGGCCTTGTTGGAATAGGTGTGTTACTGTGGGCGTGGCTGTGCTAGCAGCCTTCAAAGGAAGATGGAGAACTCTCAGCTCCTCCTGCACCATGCCTGCCTGGATGTTGCCATGTGCCTGCCTTAATGATAATAGACTGAACCTCTGAACCTGTAAGCCAGCCCCAATTAAATGTTGTTCTAAGACTTGCCATGGTCATCGTGTCTGTTCCCAGCAGTAAAACCCTAACTCAGACAGACTCTTGTTGTTGAGTTTGAAGCCATCCTAGTCTACATAGTAAGAGTCTTTGTATCAAAAACATACAAACAAAATCAACAACAACAAAAAAGGTATGTAACAACATAGAAATCTGATCAGTTATTTTTTTCTATTATACAGTTAATATGCTTTTTTTCTCTTTACAATGAACAATTCTTTCAGTGATTGCTACTCTTGGTTGTCAACTTGACCACATCTGGAATGAACTACAATCCAGAAATGGAGGGCACACCTGTGATTGTGATCTTGAGGCTGGAAGGCACAGGCTTTTGATCTCTTTATCTTGACATAGGATGTCACATGCTTTTGATCCAGATCTTGAGGCATAGTGGCTATGAAAAGCTTAGGTCCAGGGAACGTGGCACATGCCTTKAATCCCAGGAGACAAAGCCAAGCAGATCTCTAAATTCAAGGCCAGCCTGGGACAGAGAGTTCCAAGTAAAGAACAGCTTAGGTCCAGGTGTGGTGGACCTTTAATCTGGGCCATACCATCTGCTGGAGGCCTACATAAGGACAATGGAAAAAGGAAGTTTTGTTTTTGGTTTGCCTGCACTTACTTGCTAGCACATCTGTTGGAACATACTTCTTCAGGACTCCAGCTTATACAGAAGACAAGCCGAATCTCCTAACTTCATAGGACCGAGCAACTAGACTCTTGGACTTCCCATTCACAGCTGCCTATTGTTGGGTTGGTTGGACTGAGACTTGGTCATTCCCATAAATTATTTTAATATATACATTTCATAAGTTCTGCGATTTTAGAGAACCCTGACTAATACACTCATGAAAAAGGATTTGATACTACAAATGACCTGTTTCTTAACATACTTTTACCTTAATTTTTTCTTTTTAAAAATTTGGGACATGATATCATCTGCAGGCATGGCTGACACTGAACTCATGTTCCTCCTGTTTTGGAATTCCTGAGTGCTGGGATCACAGGCAAGCATCACCATAGTTAACTACCTTTGTCTATTAATATTAGAACCTGTTTATAATCATTGCCTACGATATCCATTCCTATGGTGTTTGCTAGTTCAAAATATTCTATTTCCTCAGTCTTGCATTATTCATTCCAATTTTACTAAAATAAGGACCTTTTCCTACTTACCTTTTTTGAAAGTATTTGATTATGTAAGTATGAAGGTACATTTATCTTATTTCATGGGTTATAATTAATTATGATCATCATCATTTTTCTAAAGTTTTCCCAAGCAAGGACAGCTTCCTAATCCAAGCAAATATTTTCATTTCTCTGACAGTTAGAAAACTAACTTTTGTTATTCATAGAATATTTGTTTATTTGCTATAGGCAGATAAAGTAATTTCAGAATTGCTAACAAATATTTCAGAAAAATAAATGTTCAGACTTTTTAAGCTCAAAAATCTCAAAAGTTTTTTGCACTGAAAACAAAAAGAAAGGGTTTAAAGGAAGGGTGACAAACTACATCACATTAAAGCTCAGAGACAGATGGAGCCTAATGTGTCTTAGGAGCTCTGCAGTATAATGAAGGGAAGAAAGAAGACCTTACATGCTTCTGTATATAGAATATAAATTTCACTAGGCTTAGGTAAAATATATGTATTGATATGATACTATTATATACATATTTTACATGTTTATAGCTAACAACATCATAGTATATACTTCCATCATAAAATAAATATAATACCTTTTTCTTTATATATTTTGGTCAGAATAGGTCTCAAGCCAGCAGTATTGTTCACCCATTCAATAATCCCACATTCATCATTGAGTGGAATAACTGCATATGTTCGGATATGAAGTTCTCTTCGACGTGATTCTGCATCTTTTCTTAAGCTCTATGGAAAACAAAGACAGAAATAAAGAATAGAATTCAGGCCGGGCAGTGGTGGCGCACGCCTTTATTCCCAGCACTTGGGAGGCAGAGGCAGGTGGATTTCTGAGCACGAGGCCAGCCTGGTCTACAGAGTAAGTTCCAGGACAGCCAGGGCTACACAGAGAAACCCTGTCTCGAAAAAAAACAAAAACAAAAACAAAACGAAACAAAAAAAATAGAATTCAGATTCCTATTATGTCAAATGTATCTAAATATTGTTCATTTCCTAGGAAAAGTGCTAATGGCAGCCTGTAATGAATAATTCTGAAAGTTAGAGGAGGTAGGTATGGGATCATGTCCTCATTCTACTTCTAAACCTTAAAATGCCTTGGAATATCTTCTCTTTAGTTCTCCACTATGCATGTAACAGAATAATACTACATTTGAAATGCAGTATTTATAACAATATCAACAACACACTATTGTTTTCTTTTCTACTACATTACAGATAATGATTAACAATACATACTTAAGCACAGAAACTAATGTTTAATTTTATCTAAGAATTGTTATTTTGCTTCCTCTTGGAAAACGTCATAAGGAATCATACTATCTACCAAAAAAGAAAAATCCCCCATACCTGTAATGCATATTAAGTCTGTATAAGTAGATATAATTAACCTTTTATTCTGAGACTGGGTCTTGCTTGCAAAACTTGCTAATAAAAAGTGAATTCCATTGGTCTACAATCCTTTCTCAAGTCATTTTTGGCTTATACATCATGATGTATTTGACTTTCTCTGTCTCTCCCTTCTCTTTTTCCTTCCTTTCTTTCTCAAAACAGAGATCTGTGACTTCTGCACAGAAAAATGAATTTTTCCCTAAAGATGATTTTTTGAAGTCTACCTATGCTTGACACCTTCATGATCCAGTCCCCTAAATGGTGCTACCAGCACCACTCTGAGCTAATAAGCCTTGAATTACACTTCCCATATTTCTTTGAGTCAGATAGCAAGCACTTACTAAAAGAATGAAAAAAATGCTAATGATTACTTTTAAACAGTGAAATCATGAAAACAGAACCTATTTTTTTCTAGCTCTGAAACAGAAACCCTGAGGTTTAGATAAGTATTAAGAGTGTTTTATACAAAGCTATTAAGCAGAAAACATTTTCCTTCATTAATGTCTTAATATCTCCTATAAACAAAATAATAACTGTTGAACATTAACTGAACACTAAATCTATGAATATATCCAAAAATCTGATAAGAGCAATTTGAACACTGGAGGATTATCAGGTGGAAGAAACTCAGGCATTGATAATGGATGAGTAGATCCATGTGCATATACTCAATGGCCCTGAAATATACACACAATTTAAATGATAGTATGTACATTTTATCACAGAAATAAGAAAGTTAAAACATACATCCCACTTCAATAGAAATCTATCTGCATATTAAGAAGTTCATATTACTATGACAATTATTTTCCTAATTCTGTAATACAAACAATGAGGTGGGGCAGCCGGCACAGCAGGTCAGAGCACTTGCTGCTCTTTGAGGATTCCATTAGTTCTCAGCACCTATCAGGGGCTCACTCAGTCATCTAACCTCAGCTGGCAGGGCTCTCAGGCCTCTGGACTTAGCAGGTAGGGACTCATGTGCAGAGATGCAGTCATATACATATACATATTGAAAAGAATATAAATAAATCTTCAAAAAGCAAACTGTTTCTGACCTTGTTAATCAAAGAATTGAATTCCATTAATCTACAGTCTTTTCTCAAGTCATCTTTTGGTTTACACATCATGATGTAGAACTTTCCATCTGAGCCCTTTAAAGAGATTTTCTTTGGTTTCTGAAGAGAAGAAAGAATTTCTACCTAAAAAATAATGAGTATTATATTTAAGAAAAGACTGAAATTCTTTGTTAAATTTGATTACATTGTTATWCATCATCATGATAAAAAAAGAGTAAGTGGGAGTATGTAGTAAATTTGTATTTTACCTCAGTTATATAGAAGCTAAAAAGTATGGATAGTGACATACTTTTTGAAACATTAGGAATATTAAGTGAAGTAAAAAAAAATTAAGAAAACCCTGACTTTGTCAGTCAAACAAGTACTTACACATGCATATTCAGGTAGTCCTTTCAAAGTAGTCACAAAATTTTGCATAATAAAAATGTTTATCATAATGTTGGAAAAGTATTATCAAAACACATCATATAAATGTAATAAATTTTCAAAGAATAAGTTTATCAGTTGAAAGTACTTTGTTTTTGAAAATAAACTTCTCCAAAATGAAGCCAACCTCATGATGTAAATAAGCTAAAAGTTACTGCTTCAGTTAAAAAAAAAAAACATGATTATAATAATGTACAATGTAAATGGTTTTAAAAATAGTTTTAAAATGTCCTAAGCCATAGAAATTTTGAAGAAATATGGAGTCTTTAAAAGCTTTTCTCTAGGACTATTTCCTTAAAATAAACATACATTTGCAGCCATGTTTCCTGGGCAGGCATGTGGGACAGAAGCAACGGGGATACCTGGCAGGTAAGAGGCAGCAGGCTCATTCCCAGCAGTGCATTTAAAAAACAGGGATGGKGCTGCACGGTGTGAGGAACTGAGTTTGRAGTGTGCCTGTAATACAATGCTTTATTGTACAGTGATAGGTAGAAGCAGAAGCAGAACTGTGGAAGCTAATGGGCCAGCTAGCCTGAAACTCTGTCTGAAACATAGTAGAAGGTGAGGGCCAGCACTTGAGGTTATTCTCTGACCTCCTGCGGCTGTGGCACACACACACACACAAACTCATGCATACATACAGAACAAAAAGTTATCTGAATCTTGTTTCCTCATAAGAAACAAATAAAAACATATTTTGTTCCTTTTGCTCTCCATTTTTCTAAGACAAAAGAAAATATAGGAAAATACAACTATGAAAATTGACCATAGTGAAATAGAGCATGAGGAAATCAGGCTTGCTATGATTCCTTATCACTTGACTTTGCTCTACAGTTTCACTTCTCTACATATCTAGGGTTTTCTTCTTAAATAAACTCACTTAGATTTTTAGCTTAATTTGAAGGTGTAAATTTAACTACATTTAAAAATTATAGTTATATAAAACTGAAGTTTACCACATCATCGAAGCCTGCAAGATAGGCCCAATGCCCAGGAAAGGGGTCATGATTAGCATGGGTACCCAGAATTGACGGAAGAGTAGGTATCATGACTGACTGCAAAGGAATGAGGATTTCACTAAATGTTGGGTCTTCTACAAGCTTTTTAAGCATTTTAAAGTGAGTGCTCATGCTTAATGTGGAATTACTTCCATCAACCTGAAAAACAAACAAACAAACAAACAAACAAACAAACAGTATATTTCAATTTTTCTGAGTTTACCTTGAATTACAGAACTTTAATCACAATATTTTAGTTTTACAGTTTCAATTACTCAGCAGTGTGAAATGTCCTAAGTGTTTTTAATCATCTCATTTAAAACTTGTTTACATTATAAATAACGTTCCACTATCACAGTTATATTTAATGACCAGAGAAGATAGTAGAAACCAGAGATGTATTATCAGACATAAGATAATCTGTAAATAACATTTTTGGTTACCAAATCTCATTTAATAACAAAATGATACTGAATTTTTAATGTAAAGATGAATGCTATGTGTGTTTGATCATAGGATATTCTGATACATTATCATCAGTTATGATAGCCAATATAAGTAAGAATACCTTTAAAATGAGAAAAAAAATTGAATTCCTAAGTGTAATTTCCGATAAAGACCTAAGGTTTCAGATAAAGGACTAAGAACTTGAACATGTAAAACACTTAAGTAAGTGTGTCAAGTACATCAGAGGTCAAGTAGAATTAATGGAAATAATGAAAGATTATGCTGTTGAGAACAGTTTATTCATGAAAGGAAAGGGAAAAAATAGGGTCACCTGTATCTTTTTTACCTAGAAATGGTTACTGGATTTTGATTGTCAAGTGAACTAGCTGTTTATTTGATAAAGAACCTTTCCCTTTAATAACTACCCCATACACTTTTATCTCTCCTATATTCAGCTTCCCCCAGTCCTTACAGAGACAGTGATTTACTCCTTTATCCACCTTCCTACTTCACTTACAAGTATCCTGAATATCATAATTACTACTCCAGATGATAGCCATTGCTTACTTCCTTACAAAAGTACCAGCAATTCTAGACAGATTTCTACTAGTCATCTTTGTTCCTTCATCACAATGCCTGTGCACTGAAATATACCCTGAAAAAAAATGTAAATCAAGGCTCATGTATAAAGTTCATGCCTACTACAGATAAAGCCTTGGGTTTAATATCTAACACAATAAAAAGGCAACAAATTAACAAACAAAAAAACCCTCCATTCATTTTCCTATCATATAGCTAGATTAACTTACAAGTTTGCAAAGCTTAAGGATATGACAATATAATCAGAAACTCCTTTAATGAATTTAAATATATTTTATATTTATTTCTATTATTTTATATAGTTGATTTGATATTTTTTACTTAAAACTATTGATAACTATTAAAATATGAGGACATATGAAAGAGGGACATATGTTACAAATTAAAAAAAACCCTAGATTTATTAAGGTAAATCATACAGGGGTAGGAGTATATCTCAGTGGTAAAGCCCTTGTTTAGCAAGGTCAGGTTTCTGGTTCAGTCTCTAGCATATCAAGAAAAGGGGTCAGGGGGAGAAAAGATACAAGATATATATTTAAAATATAGCATTTGATTGATTTTGCTATGTGTTTACTGATGTACTTAAAAGCTTTAATGAAACATAAGCCCAAGTCACATCTAAGCTTCTGTGTAACACTATTTCACATTGGTTGGTAAGCACTAAGATTTGTGATGATACCGATTTGTTGCATAATTCTAGTAGCTTGTCTGTTAAACGAGTTGCATCTCCAACAAACTTTTCTAAAGACTTTTTCATATGGATGGCTTTGGTAAGAATTTCCTTGCATCTGTTCACACGCATGGGATAAGAAGACTGTCAATCAAGAAAAAAAAAAAGGATAAATACAATTATATATGAAACCTGAATGGCAACAATCAACTTAAAAGAATATCTAAGATGTGAATTTATAATGATAAGCATCCAGAAAATTAATTTGATGACACCATTTTAATTCTACAGACTGTGAATACTTTTGAAAAAACAATCCAATATTTTGGGAGGTAGCACAACAGAAAAAAAGGAAAATAAAACATAACCTTAATGATTTAATGAATCATAGTCATCTATTTTTATCATTTTGTACAATTATAAAAATGTGTTGTCAAAGAATATTAATATAATTTATCTAATATTAAAGTTATTTAACCATCTAATGTTTAAGTGAAAATAAAATTGTCAATTAAAATATACTGTCAAAATATGATTAGAAAAACACATAAAGAGTTACAAGAAAAAAACTACTGAAGTCTGAATTTTAGTTTTCTTTTTATCTTTTCCATAATATTTACCCATTAAGTATACTAATCAACTTGTATATGCCCACTAATAAGATTTTCAAGATCTTGGATTAAAACACTTAAAAGTTACACATGGCTGGAGTGATGGCTCAGTGATTAAGAGCACCTGTTTACCTTGGTTCAATTCCCAGCATCCTGATGGCAATTTATAACTGTTCATAACTCCAATACAGTGAATCCAACACTTTCTCCTGACCTCTGAGCACCAGGCATGCAAATGGTGTACAGTCTTACATCCAAGTAAAACACTCATACAGATAAAACAAATCTTTAAAAAAAAATGGCTATTATAAATATTTACTAAAAATTTCACAAGGACAGCACTATTCAAGTCTTTAATCTTCACATACTGGTCACTTTGTTGTATTTCAAAATATTTAAACAAGGTAAAATTTTTCTCTATATAGAAAGGAATTAAAAGTTCCTAACAACATAGGCCAGAACCCTGGAACGTGTATTTATATACTTGCTTTAGAAATAATGACATACTAAGTGGTATAAGACACTGTGGTGACTAATGGTTACCTTTGACACAGCAGTCATCATCCACATTGCTTGCTGAGGATATGCCAGAAATACCTTGGCTATTATTTCCATCAAGACAACAAAAACTTCATCATGAGAATGACAAATTCGAGAGATTAACTGCGAAAAAGCAGTCAAAAACTGATATGGTGCTAACCGATTTGTGTGCTCTGTGAGAACACTATTTATTTTAGCCATATCATTTCTCATTTGCAGACGATCAGAACGACCACCTGAGGGCAAACCAGTTTAAGACAAGAAAAACAAACATCAGTATTTCATTTCTCATAAAAGATAAAAATACAGCTTTAAAAATACATCATTTGCATGCCCACAGCTAGCTGTCTGACAAGACTATGTAAATAGGAAAAGCATTTAGATCAAGGAGGCATTTATTTTCATCATCTGCTGTAAGGTTTATGGCATTACATGTTTAACACCCACATCTTTCAAAGTATTAGGGTTATCAAGAAATGAAAATACTATTACTTTCCATTCTTGAATTATAAGTACTTAAGTCTATGGTTTTATCTTTCCTTTTTTTCACACATTTGTTTTCGTGAGATTAATTTTTATTGTTTCTCAAGAGCATGCTTGTGTTTGTGTGGGTGTAGCACACACATATGCACACACCTGTGGAGGACAAAAACTTTGGATTTCTTTGGAAGTGGAGCTGTTAAGTAGTTGTAAACTGCTAGATATGGGTACTGGAATTACACTCATGTCTTCTACAAGAACAGTACRTGCTCTAACTGATGGACCATCTTTCCAGCCCCCACACTTACGTTTCTTATAACATTATAATATTTTAAATATCAAATTACTTGCTGGTATTTAGAAAGTGAAACTGTGATRCCAAATGCTATTTTATACCAACCTTATAATTCTTTCTAGTGCCTTAAAATTGTTACATAAAGTTATACCTTTTTCCCATTCGTATGCTTTAGCACCAAAATCAAGCCATAGGGATAACATTCGTGGCATTGACTGATATATGAACTGATTTCCATACTGAAGAGATCTGCAATTATATGAGTGAGAAATACGATTACCACAGAGGTCTTTGTAGGTTATATGAACTAGAATGTAAAAGCTTAAACTTCAGTTATGTACAATCTTCTGATAAAAACTATGATATCACCTACTTATCCATCTATCTGGCACGGAACTCAGTATGTAGCTGAGGATGAGACCCTGAATCCTCTGCTTCTACCTCCAATAAAAAAAAAAAAAAAAAAAAAAAAAAAAAAAAAAAAAAAAAAAAAAAAAAAAAGCAAATGTGCTGAAATGGGGTATGGGTATCCCCACAGCCCCGAGTGAGGTAGGAATGGCAGGGCCTTCAGTCTGCGCATCTCTTACTAAGAGCCATCCACTGCCATCTTCTCTGTTTGCCATGGTGCAGAGATGTTGGGAAATACAAAGGAAGTCATTCTCTTCTGTCCTGCCCATCATTCTGTTCCCTCACCTCAGATTCCATGACAATCCAGAGGGAAGCTTGACCTCAGTCTGACTAGGGACACCGATATTCAGAAGGCATAATCTGTAACAAACTTCAAGGAAACAGTTATGTGACTATCTTTAAACTTTCTTTCTTTCATGAGACAAGATCTCTTGTATTCCAGGCTAGCCTTAAAGTTACTAAGTAGCAGAGAATAACCTTGAATTTCTGAGTGTCTCTGTTTCCAGAGTGTTTTTACAGGTATGCACCACCGAGCCCCAACTCTGCACAACTCAGGGCTTTGACATTCTGGACAAGAGCTCTACCAACTGAACTACACCCCGAGCCTTGTTTTTCTACATTTACGAAAAATGAAATTCTGAGCTCTCTTCCGCAGCACATAACAGGGATTCAGGATAGGGAACTGGCCAACTGATGCATAGGGCATGCTGAGTTCCAATAATTATTTATAAGCCCAAGTCCTGATGACATCATCTTTGTTTCTTCCCCTCGAGGATGCTAAGGTCCATGTTTAGGAGAAAGGAGAACATGTTTCAATTCACTTGGCACTCAGCTCAGAAAAACAGACGACAAAAGACCACCCACAAACAAAAGAATAGGAAGTCTCCATGTGCCAAGATTACCATCACCTACACCAGGAAATCTGAGGCCAGAGGCTTGATACCAACCACTTCTCAGTTGTTCTTGAGTATGTGTGTATCTGTGTGGTATATGGGTGTGTATGTACAGATGTGTGTGCTGTGGAGGCCAAAAGTCAACACTGGGTATCTTTTTCTCTATCACTCTCCACCGTTTAAAATTTCATTTATTTGTTTGTTTGTGAGTATGTGTGTGCCTGTGTATATATCACATGTACAATAGGTGGTGATGTGGAAATCAAAGGACAACTTTCAAGAGTAGATTCTTTCCTTCTACTATGTAGATCCCATGGGGCAATCCCAGGTTGTCAGCCTTAGCGACAAGAACCTTTACCTGTTTCTGGTCTCTTACTGAAATTGGGTCTCACCAGCTTGACAAGCTGGCCAGAGAACTCCAGCAGTCCYCCTATCTTTACCTCTCCAGCACTGACACTTTATGTGGATACTGGAGATCTGAACTCAGATTCTCAAGTTTGTACTTTACCCACAGAGCCATCTTCCTACCCCTGTTTCTGAATTTTGCACAGCTCCTCTGAACTCTTAGCTGTGCCCTGATAATCTCATTTGGCCAAACGAGCCAGGAGAGCGTCCACAGGAAGGCAGGAAGGACAATCAAATCCCAGTCTTTCCCAAACACAGATCAGTAGGACAGGCCTGCCTTTCCAGCAAGCAGGCAGCGGCTAGGTGTTTAATTTGGAATCCGATAGCTGCCTAAATTTTGAGATCTCCCGTAGATGCACAAAGACTCCTCCACAGCCACTGGCAGAAATTCTTAGAAAAACAATCCTCCCAGTTGGTGAAATCACAAACTACCATTTTCCCTCCCCACCTCCCTGTCACAGGAGAAGCTGTTTCGATTTGAATTACAGGGACCTGTGTGGACTGCCTGCTGTACAAAAGTGCATGTGACAATGGACACTCCTTTCTGGCCATCCGGTGGTGTTATTTCAAACACTGTTGGACAGATGGGCTCTGTGTTGAGTGGAGAGGGGCCATACCTCAGYAAGAAAATTGTTTATACGTCTGTCATCTCTGGGCACACAATGTCCTTCCATCACCTCTCCCGGGTAGGGGCTGAGCTGGGCAGATTGCTTCTGAATGCAGAACAATAGTTTCTTCCTCAAAATCCTCTCTGGTCTTGGGGCCTGGACTTAATTTGGGGAGCCTGGATGTCTGTTGGACCCCACCCCCACCCCCCGTGCGGGCCCTGCTGCTGCCATGCACTGAGCTTGTGCTTGTAGCTCGGCAGCTGCTGGAGCAGAGTAAATCCATTCACTTACTGACGTATCTCAACAACTAATGGGAGCTCAGGGAAGACACACAGAAGTGTTTGACAAGCACAAACAACTGAATTACTTTTTGGGGTGTGTGTATGAGGAAATGACAGCCCTCAATGGGCTTGATCTCACTATTTGGTCTGGAAGAGAAAGTGTTGGCAAGCTCACTTTGGGAGGTCACCCGGATGTCATCCCATCTATCCACCATCATTAATTCTCAAGGCAGGAGCCAGGCAGGTGTTTGGGGATGATGGTAGACATGAAGAAAATGAATCATTCAAACCCAAAGCGTTGAAGTAACAGGCAGCCCCAGCGTGGTGGGAAGTATGGGCCTTAGAATCAGACAGAACTGATGGCCCTGGCTCTACCATTTCTGTGACCAAGCTACCTGAGCTTTCTTTCCTTTTCTATAAAATGGGGACAATAACAGGATTCCTGACTAGTGAGGATGTTCAGCAACAAAGGAGATGATGGGGTAAAGCACTTTGCACACATAAGTATAAAGCCCAGCAGACAGCAAACACTTAGCAATGGGTATTAATCATTGTCACACATATTGAATAGAAGAAAGGGAGCTGGAGAGATGGCTCAGCAGCTAAGAGCACATACTGCTCTCGCAGAGAATTGAATTTGGTTCCCAGAGGCTTACAACCACCCATAACTCCAGCTCCAGGGGATACAACACTGTTTTCCTGGTTTCCTTGGACACTGTACTCATATGCACTACCCAGACCGCTCCTCCCAACACATATCCCCGTAAACATTAAAAAAAATATTTTAAGGCACAGAGCAATTCTAATCAGCACCTAATAGAGTATTTAACAGTATAGGCTCAAATGCATCTTGCTAGACCAACAGGGAACAGAGGTAATCTTTCAAGGAGACCAAATTGTCTTTTGACAATTAAATGAAGAACTGTGAGCTAAGGGGTGGGGAGAAGGGAAGTTATGTCCCTGTGGGTATGAGGTACAGAACGTAACAGATGTGGAAAGTCCTAGAGACTAGAGGTCTTTTTCATAACATTCCGAATACAGTCAACTCTATGAAGGGAAAGATACACTTCAAGATACTTGAAAAATAGAAATATTTTTAAAATTACAYCATGATAAAGATGGCTGCTCAGGAACAAGTAYGGAAAAGTCAATCTTGGGGGCTGTTCTCATGGGATTTTTTTTCTTTCCCTCTGTCTTATTTTGATTCTTTTGGTTTTCCAAGAGAGAGTTTCTCCTTGTAGTCCTGGCTATCCTGGAACTTTCTCTATAGACCAGGCTGGCCCTGAACACAGRGATCTGCCTGCCTCTGCCTCTGGAGTGCTGAGATTAAATGCATGTTACTACAGCCTGTGAAATTTTTTTTCTTAATGTATGCAAGGCTCAAACTCAAACTCATTAGGTGACTGAGAAAAATCTTTAATTTCTGATCCTCCTGCCTCCACCTTTAGAGCTCTGGGATTACAGGTGTGCTCCATGATACCTAGTGTGTGCAGTGCTGAGGATTAGCTTCATGCATGTGAAGCAAGCACTCAACCAACTGAGCTACAGCCCCAGCCCTCATCATACCTGTTTCTGTGAACACTTTTGGCAGGTGTAAATTTTGGTGAACAAAACTCAAGGGACCTCCACAAGAAAGGATTTTCTTTTTGATGTGATTCCGCTATACAGTCCTGATGGCTGTAGCTTACTTTATAGACCAGGTTGGCCTTGAACTCATGGGTGACAAGTTCTGGGATGACAGATGTATACCATTATAACCTGGTCTAAGAAAGGTTCTAAGGAGAGAGTTTGGTCATTAGGAACRGCCATGTAAATTAAAATAAACAGCTTCGGCCTTAGATGGTTATGGTCTGGCTGCTCCATAATCCCTGATGAATCTCTGTGGTGCTGGCTTAGGAGTCTCCAGAGATGGGGCAGAAGAGTGGATGCAGCAGTTTAGAGCATCGCATACTGCTCTTGCAGAGGATCTGAGATCACCTACACTCATAYGCACACACCCACACATAGATATACACAATTAGAAATATTAAAGATAAATTTWAAAAAATGTCCAGAGATAGGAGGCCAGTGTTTACTGAGAGTGGAGGGAATACCAGCTACTTTGCATAAACCACTGCATTTAATGCTATAGATCTATGGAGGGGATCTCTTTATTTATTTGTTTAAAGGATTAATTTGGGGCTGGAGAGCTGGCTCAGAGGTTGARAGCACTGACTGCTCTTCCAGAGGTCCTGAGTTCAATTCCCAGCAACCACATGGTGGCTCTCACCCATCTATAATGAGATCTGGTGTCCTCTTCTGACATGCAGATATGCATGCAGAACTCAGTGTATATAATACATAAATAAATCTGTTTTAAAAAGGGTTAATTTGTGATTAGTGTTTAAAAGAGGGCTCTGTGCTTTAAAGTACTTGCTGCTACTCCAGAGGACCCAAGTTAAGTTCCTAGCACCCATATTAGGTGCCTTACAACCACATGTAACTCCAGGGCTGGCCTGCCAGAGGCTCTTTTCTGTCCTCTGTGGACATACAGACAAGTGTAAATACACATAGAGAAGAACATGCATGTACATAATTTTTTTTT
>BDUI01002972.1:77812-93459 GCA_002335545.1 Apodemus speciosus | reverse complement strand
TTTGTTTGTTTGTTTTTCGAGACAGGGTTTCTCTGTGTAGCCCTGGCTATCCTGGAACTCACTTTGTAGACCAGGCTGGCCTCAAATTCAGAAATCCGCCTGCCTCTGCCTCCCAAGTGCTGGATTAAAAGCGTGCGCCACCACCGCCTGGCTAGTTTATCTTAATTTTTTTTACTTATTTATTTTTATCATATACATATTTTGTCTGTTTATATATATGTGCACTATATGTGTGCCTGGTGCCTACAAGGGGCCCAGAAGAGGGTATCCGATCCTTGGAATTGGTGTAACAGAYGGTTGTAAACCACCATGTGGGTGCCTGGAACATAACCCTAGTCTTCTGAAAGAGCAGCAAGTGCTCTTAACCACAGACTGAGCAATTTCTCCAGTCCTTAGTAAAAATGATGATTATGATCTAGGTTTGTTTCAACTATGTGATGAATTCCCAAGAACTAAAAACAGAAAATGTAGATGTAGAACAAAAAATACTCCCCAAGAAAGTATGAATATGATACTAAATTTAAGACAAGTGACTTTTTTTTTTTTTTTTTAAAGTAGTATGAACAACCTTTTGTTGAGACTTAATAAAGCCCTCCGGAGGGCCAGGATAGGCTCCTTGGCTCTATAGGAATTCTGGGTCATTTCAAGTCGAGCTGCCCAGTTCAGAGAGTCTTCATTACAATTGTCACCTGGAGACTTGTGAAAAAGTGGTTTGAGGCTGTGCTCCAACTCACACAACATGTGTAATCTGAAGACAGACAGAACATGTTAAAATGTTACAATATTCAGTCTTATTAAGCTCAGATATGAAGCATGCATTTTAGATCAGCTATGAAAAAGCAAACTTTTAACACTTTTTTGATATATAAATAGCAATTTTTAAATGATTAAAATTAAGTGTAAACAAAAACTTATGCTAAATCATTCAGTACCTTGATGTCATCCCTGAATTCTTGTTAAACTGAAGGATATATAAAAACTAAAATCAAATATTTGAGAATTAAAATATATGTATTATAAATGAATATGAAATATTTATATAATCTGGTAGTAATGTAAGAGGGCCTTATATAGTAAATATAGTAAAAAACAAACCTGTAAAGTGATAGTTAATTTTTCCTAGGTGATAGAGGCCATGATATAGTCCTACTATCTTATTTGTCTATGACTCAGTGTTGAAGGCACAAAAAACATAGCTGAGTAGCTATAGAATGAAAGTAAATTCAGTGATCCAATATCTGGCTTCACTAATACTGAAGATGATACAAAATATAATAAATTCTAACAAAGAACTGTATTTGGCTTTTAAACTTATAGTACTTCAATTATAGCATTTATTTTTACCATTTTTTTCTCATGAATAAATAGACTTAAAAGGGACTTTGTTAGGATATTTTAAAAATAATGAAAGAGCCAATTTGTATTGTTAAGCATTGTTAAGTATTATTGTGAGATTATTTACATGTAAAAATTGTCCTAGGTGACATATATAAAGGAAGAATATAAAAGTGGTATCCCCAAAGTACCGGACAATAAATTCATATCCTCGTTGGTAGGAGCCTCTTTCGAAGCTTGCAGCTGAGAGAGGTACGATTTGTTCTGCTCTGACTAGTTTCAGTGTGTCATAGAAAGCTGTGGTGTCTCTCTTTTTAGCTGATAACAGTAGCTGTCCTAGTCTGACACTCCATGTTGTGGATTTCCCATCTGAAAAACAAGTCAAGAAATGCTGTGACGAGCGGGTCCAGGAGCAGCCAGCTTTCTTAGAGGGTGAGAAGAATACTCAACAGATGGTTCTGTTCTACTTCAAACAACTAAACAATCATAAAATGGGCTAGAATAATTGTGAATTTGCTAAATATCTAAATTGGAATATTTATAGCAATGAAAGACTGCTAATATTCTAAACAGTTTCTAATACTTTACCTGCTGCTAAATAGTTTTCCACCAAATCCCACTGTGACAGTTTCCAAGCTGCTTCAACTCTGTATGTGTTTAATTCATCTGTCCATTCAGACCTATTAAGAGAGAAGCATATCAACTACATTCTAATCTATTTCCATTTAAAGCAGCATTTATATTTTTATAGGTTTAGATATTTTACTTATTATCTACTCTGTTATATTTATATTTCATAGTATGACACAAAGCAATCATCCAAAACAACCTAAAAGATTTTAGTCTTTTGTTGCTGAAGAACATTTTCCACTAATTTTTAAAAAATTAAGCCAGGCATGACAGCATAACCTTTAATCCCAGCACCCAGAGAAGAAGGGACAGGTGCATCTATGAGTTTGAGGCCATCAGCGATACATAGCAAGACTCTGTCACAAAAATACCAATCAAGCAGAAAACTGAACAAAAACTCTAAAGAAACTTATTTATTTATTCATTCATCCATTTATTCATTTATTTAGTGTGCATGAGTATGTGTCACTGGACACACACAAAGGAAGAAATCAGATTGCTGGATGCAGCCTCCTTTCTCCTACTATGTGGGTCATTGAGGCTGAACCCAGCTCAGTAAGACTTGGCATCACATGACTTTACCCAGTGAGTATTTTGCTAGCCCTCCACTAACTATTTCTGATAGATATGTTTAAAAATGACTTTTTGTGACAAAATGAATTTTGGCATATATTAGGAGAGAGTTAATTGTCCAATAATAACACAGTATAAAATTAACTGTATGCTTAACTTAAAAGTTTAAAGTCGAAAATAAAAAGAGCTAATTTAAGGCAGAGTAAAGTACTTCTAAAAAGGCCTGAGATTTTTGGTGTGGGTGATGGACAGTTAGGGCCTGCATAGGCTATTCAATAGAAAGATTTAAGAAAGTTACTTATATAAAAAAAACAACTGTCTACAATATATATGTTTTCTTTGTCTATTTTCAGTTATTTAGGAATTTTTTATTTGCAAAATCAGTAGTAATTGTTGCTTTTCCTTTCCTTCCCCCTTTCTTTCTTCTGCCTTCCTGTCTATCTCTTAAAAGGTGGCGTTACTATGTTAGCAAAGCTGGTCCCAAAGTCCTAGGTTTATTATGTCATCCTTTTGTCTCAATTTCCTGAGGAACTGCAATATAGTAGGTGCCACTGTCCTAGTTCCTTTAGTTGTCAGTTTGACACACCTGAGGACAGGGACCCTCAAGTGAGAAACTGCCTCAGACTGGCTTGTAGCTATGTATGTGGGCATTTTTTTTTTTTTTGATTGCTAATTGCCATAGGAGTGCCTACTGCACGATGGGTGGTATTAGCTTTGGGCAGGTGGGCCTGTTCAGCATAAGAAAGGTAGGTGAATATGAGACTGGTAGTTAACAAGGGGCAATGTTCCTCCACGCTCTTCTCTTTTATTCCTTCTTGAATTCTTTCCTAGGCTTCCTTTGATGATGAACGGTAACTTGTAAGTCAAAATAAAAACCTCCTCCCCACTAGTTGGTTCCAGTCAATGTTTTATCACAGAAACAGAAAAAGAAACTAAAATAACCACCCATCCCCAATCAATGGACTATTTCCTCTACGGGGTCTACTTAAGTTGACAATAGATAAAGAATGATATTTTGGGTTATGAGTGCATAGAAGCAGCTAGCCTTTCAGGGTTTTTTGTTTGTTTGTTTGTTTGKTTTGGTTTTTTTGAGACAGGGTTTCTCTGGGTAGCTCTGGCTGTCCTGAAACTTACTCTATAGACCAGACTGGCTTCGAACTTAGAAATCYGCCTGCCTCTGCCTCCCAAGTGCTGGGATTACAGGTGTGCACCACCACTGCCTGGTGCCCTTCAGTTTTTTAAGTATATCATTCTGGATAAGGAATCTGGCTTATAGCCAATATTCAAATTATATATATAATTAAAATGATGATTCCTTATCTAGTAACATCACATAAAGGTAGATGTATACCAATATTATTAAAAAACAAATAACACTGCAAAAAAAATGAACAGTAATAAGGCTGGGTTAGGACCAATATCCTTAAATGCCCTCCTTGGTCTTTTTACAGCAAAATCACAAAATATGACATATAACTTAATAGCATTTAGTTTTAAAGGTCTACAAAGAAGGCTGGGGTTAAGTCCAATTGGTAGAGTATTTGTGTAGCATGCACAAGACCCTAGGCTAATATAAACCCATTGTGGTGCTGCATAGTTGTAACCTCAAAACTTAGGAGATGAAGGCAGGAGGACCAGAAGTTCAGGTCATCCCTGGCTACCCAGTGAACTTGAGACCAGCTGGAGCTACATGAGACCTGTTGAAAACATCCCCTCCCCAAATGATGAATAAGGATTAATGAGGATTATGATGRGAATATTAAAATTAATTAAATGGAATTATGTATAGGTTAAGCACAGAAAAAGAACTGTTTAAATGCAAATAGAGATCACCCCCAAGATTAATACGAGCCCCTGTTGACCATTCTGTTTACTGTGATAGTGTCCTTTTATTGACATGACCAGAGCCTTTTCACAACCAAAGACTGAGATGTATTAGGTCCTACACAGAAAACAAGAAGAATTAATTTTACATTGTGTATTTTAAAGAACTTGACACACCAATTTGTGCTACCACAGAGTCCCCTGTCAAACTCCTGTAGTCCCTTATTGATGGTGTTTCTCAATTTGCTGAAACACACCTAGAGCATGTAGCATTCTCCCTCCATCTGCATAACTTCTATTGCTTCACCAGATCCGTTGTGATAACTATCAAACTAAAGTGAGTGTTTCTGTCTCAAGACAGAATGGAGGCTCTTATTAATCACACATTTTAACTTACAGAAATTAAATAGGCTGCTTCAAAGTATGCAACTACAAACACAATCTGATTCTCTAATTAACTGATCCATGCCTTGTGGACCAAATCTGCTTGCCTAGAACAGTTGAGGTGTGGGATATATAACAAAACAGGGAGTTTTACTCTCAGGAAAAATATTTTCAAGAGCAGGGATAACTTCCTCATTAATCTTCCAATTGGAAGAAATTTTCAATCTTCATCTTTGCCATGAACAAACTTTTTTTTGGGGGGGGGGTGGAGGAATGGTACAATTTAATACAATAAATCCATTTTCTTTAGGAAAAGAAGACTGTTTTCATAATTATGAATCTTTTAGAGAAAATCAATTTTATAGTAGTATTTCAATTTTTTTTTTCCAGAATAAACAACTGGTGTTAATACTATTAGTCAGAACTCTGATGAGTTTTGAAGCTAGGTAACTATCCATATCAATGATAGGTAAACTCTGAAAGTTCTTGCCTTAAAGAACAATCTAATTTAGCTGGGCATTGTGGCACACACCTTTGATGCCAGAACTCAGGAGGCAAGTGGATCTTGCAAACTGGTCTACACAATGAATTTCAGGATGGCTAGGGCTACAGAGAGAAACTATACCTTGAAAAATAAAACAAAGCAAAAGAACAATCTAATTCAAGAATGATTTTAGACTCTATGAATAAAAGCTAAGCTATTAACAGGGAGATGAAAAAATAAAAAGGGCGAAAAGGGCAGCAAGGATGCTTAGTGAAGAGAGGGATTTTCTATGTAAGCCTGACACCTGAGAAGCAACATAAGGGTGGAAAGAGAGAAGTGGCTCCCAGAAATGTCCTCTGGCCTCCACACATGTGTGCCTCTCCCACCAAATCCTGCCCTACAATAATTTTGGTGCTATCTCCAACATCATAAGAGCATATAAAATTTCATTACTTTAGTGAATTTAAAACCATACAATTCATAAATCAAAAAGTTCCTATCCAGAATAAAAGAAAACTATTCTTTAATAAAACATTACCTATTAGCATGTACTCCATTGACCTGGGTGATTACAGTAGACAGCTGACCAAGACCTAACATGGACTTCACAACACCATGATAATGAATGATCTACAAATTAAAAAAAAAAAAAAAAACATTTAAGATAATAATTTAATTTCAAATATAGGTGAGGAAATAAGGACATCTTAATTTCCTCTATTCCTACTTATATGTACCTTTCCTAGTTTAGCAACTACCTGGCGTGGCTGTGTAGCAGCACTCACTACCAATGTTGTAACATATTCAAAGTAATAGGAAAAAATAATTTTAGTTGAACTTGTTATATCGTTCCATATCTGTTCCAATTTTTGGTTCAGATCAAATAGAGAACATAAAAGTATTAGTATTTTTAACATCTCGCTTAAGCTTATGCACCATTAAGTCAATAGATACAACATTATTAATATAGATCTGTGGCTTTAATCCTATCATGGCTATTGTTAACTACCAACCTGATGGGATCTAGAACCTCCGAGGAGACAATCCTTTTAAGGCTCTTGTTCAGCTCATTTTCTTCACCTTATATAGTTCAAGAACCCCTCAGCGAACAGTCCTACCCACGTCAAGACAGGTCTACCTACTAACTGAAGCAAGCACGATAATTCCCCTAGACATGCCGATAGGCTCATATCCACAAAGAGTTTACATTCTGTCAAGATGATAACTGACACAAGCCTCATGTGCTTAACTAAATTGAACATCATGAGAAGAAGTTTGTCTGAGGGCCAGACTGAGCTGCATGACACCATGCCTCCCACTACTTTAAATAAATAAATAAATAAATAAATAAATAAATAAATAAATAAATTATAGAATCACTAAATTTACTTATCAGTATAAATATACTCTAATTAATTTGGGAGAGTTCTTTTGTCTGTCTGTCTGTATGTTTGTATTAGTTGTGTGTGGGGATACATGTGTATGTCTGTCGTGTGTAGAGACCAGACAACATCTTGGGTATTGTTCCTCAAGAGYTGCATTATCCACCCAATGCCCCCACCCCCATTTAAGATCAATTCCTCATGCCTTGCAGCTCTGCAAGTCTGCTAGGCTGGATAGCTAGGGAGACCCAAACCCAGCCTGTCTCAGCACCCCCAGTACTAGTATTACAAGCGCATGATATTTTTATGGGTGTTCTGGGAACTGAACTCAGGTCTTCATGCATGGCAATCACACGACTGAGCTATCTACATAGCCCTAATTTAAGGGATTTTTTAAAGTCATAGAAGTTTGGCATTAGAAAGAATTCCCAAAACCATAAAGCACAAGTCTCTAAGTTTTAATGGTCTGGAACTTAAAGTTTAGTTTTAACCATTTTCCAGATACTTGTGACACTGAGCAATATGGTTCTGAAAGCAGGCCTGCCAGCATTCTTACTCAGCAGCTTTGAAACGGTCATCTTACCTGGTCTGGTTCCAGCTGAATAGCCCTGTCATAACAGGCAGTGGCATCCCTCAGCAAGCCAATACTTTCATGTTCAAGAATCTGTTCCTTCAGGGATGGCTCTGCTTTTCGAATTGCACTTACTCCAGCCACTCCATCTGGCTCATGCATAGCAGCATACAATTTCTTTGTTCATTTTAAAAAAAAAAAGGCAAAAACAAAAACAGAAATAAAACCCCAATCAAGTAAGAGGGAGAAACACAATAAAAAACAAAACAACAAAAAAACAAAAACAAAGCCAATACCATATGGAAACAGCATTTAAAAATTTTTTACTGAAAATAAGACTTAATAATTTTCAGGCATCCTGTTACCCTGACACTTTTATTCCACTTAAATACAAATTGACATTAGTAACTATTATTAATCCTGAATACTGCAGAGAACCTCATATCCTGAAATTTTCTTTGAGTACAAATGAAAATAGTTTAAAATTCAAGTAACTCATAATTTGGGAATGGGGTATGGGRTACACACCTTAATTCCAGCATTTGTAAGGTAGAAGCAAAGGTGTTAAGGAATAATAGGCTACATATTGGGTTCAAGACCAGCCTGGACCATATAAGACCCTGTCAAAAGCAAGCAAGCAAGCAAGCAAGCAAGCAAACAAAACCTCTATATTTAACAAACAACTGGGGGAAAAAAACACTCACAAGAGAGCACCGAAACCAAAACACCACCATGGCTTAAAGGAGTTATTTAGGCTTAAAGATAAAAATCTGGAAAGCAGCTAGCTTTATTAACGTGAAGTAGCTCACAGACTATCATGTACACTTTCAACATGGCAGATGCTCAACTTTTGGGTGTTCATCTCAACAAAAATTGTTATCTACTCATGGTTTGAGCAGAAAAATTGAATAGCTTACAATAGCAAGCGAATTTGCTTATTATATTAAGAATGGCTGGAAGAAGTATGGAACCAGGCAGAAGTGGTAGGATATATGGATAAATCTGATAGAGAACTAAGACAACGTAGTCAAGAATAAGCCCACATCTACAGCTGGAGCATGGGGAAAGATGTCAGATTTGATGGTCACACTTTATGCAACCAACTGTGAATGAACAAATGATGCTGCAAATGGACAGCTCAGAACCAGCACTGGAATTCGGACAACTGAGCAAGCATGAGGATTGGGAATTATTAGCAGTCTTGCTGCTCTGATCCTGAAGCTCATTTATTTGTATCTGAAGTGTTTATCAGGTTGATAAACACCATTTATTGCTTTTAAGATATTTGATCTGTGTTTAAGGTTTATTATGTGGGAAAGAAAAAACTAGGAATAAAGCAGACCTAATACATAAATGCCAGAAACTTTGAAATACAAACAGAAGCAAAAGACAAACTGAAGGAGGGATGGTCGATGGATATGTGACAAACAAATACTAAAAAGTGTTAATTTTGGAATTTGGATGATGGGTACAGGTATATAATCCAAAGAATTTTGAAAATATTACTTCCTTAATTTATCGTTGTAATAAAAAACTTGTGAAAGTGAAATGAAATTAAAAATAGACTATAGAAAGGAAATAGCACTTAAGTTCTCTGTTCTTTTGCTTCAAGAATTGTAGGGCAAATGAGACAGACATATTAGCAGGAGATACATGATCACTACTTTAGGGTCTTTATAAAAGTAGAAAGGAGAAATGGTGTTTGTTAGGGCCTAGAGATGTGGAGACTAGGGAATTATTTACACATATACATTTACATTATTGAAGATGAGTAAGCCATACTGACTGAAGTTAGTACATATTATTGAATGCTTAGAGTTTAATAAATGTTCTTATATTAAATGCTTTTAACATATACACACAACCAATCAATCAATCAATAAAGAATATGGGAGAAATTTTTAGAAGGAATGATGCTCCTAGTATTGATTATGATTACAGAATTTGGGTGTATTATCTACAAACAAATTGCACATATACAAGTTTTTGTGCACAGGCTATGACTCAATAGAGTGATGGGGGGCGGGTAGGGAGCATGCACTGGTAAGAGAAACCAGGGAGAACAGAATTCTGGGGAAGAAAATATTCCTKAAGTCATGGAAGAAATGCAAAATGTCTCCTAGATTAAAAGACAAAACAACAAAGCAATTCTGTGCGAGTGTTTTGAGACAGGGTTGGAGAGAGCCCAAGCTAGCCTTGAAGACCTTGAACTTGTGTTGGGTTTGCCACTATACACCACCAAATCTGCATGAAATCAAAAGTCTTGACGAGAACAGAAAAGTCTGTTAAGATTCTGCAAGTTTACGAACATACAGACAGAGCTTGGTAACATGGAGACCACTGATCTTTTTAGCAAGGATAGTGCCAAGACAAATGGGTATGGTGTCATACTGCTATAATCTTTGACTTTGGAAGGTGAAGGCAAGAAGATCAGGAATTCAAAGTCATTCCTGGCCAGTTTATGAGTTAAAAGGTCAGTTTGGGCAGGGTTTTGTTTTGTTTTTGCATGAAACCCTATCTTTAAAACCCAAACAAACAACAAACAAGCTAACAACAACAAAAGTTAAAAGTAAAGAGAGAAAGAGAAGTCTTGGATTTTTTGTTTGTTTGGTTTGGTTTTGGGAGACAGGAGACAGTGTACCAGAACTGTGGTTGTCCTGGAACTCTATTTGTAGACCAGGCTGGCCTTGAACTTACAAAGATCCATGTGCCTCTRCCTCTTAACTGTTGGGATTAGAAGGTGTGTACCACCATGCTGGGTAGAAGTCTTGTTAGAATCACTAGGCAGAGTGAATAGGAGTCAAAGATGATAATACAGGGAGAGAAAAAAAGTTCTCTTTAAAGTTGGTTATTAGAAACAAGAAAGGAGATATGTTAGAGAATGTAAGATCAAGGGAGTTATTGAAGAATTAAGATTTAATTCAAAATTATTTAAAAATTAAGTAGAACATATCTATATGCTCTATATAATCTGGGTCAGTAAGAAAAATTAATGATACTAGAGAAGAAAGGACGTTTTGAAAGAGTAAAACTCTTAAAAACCAAGAACATAGTGCAAAGATAGATTCTGACAAGGAGTCTTCCCCAGGAATAAGAGATTAAGAGAATCTGCTGCAGATTTGGCTTCTACTTTCATAATTATCAAGGCCATTAGTTAAGATTGAGGTAGAAATGGTAAAATGAAGAGGCGGTATAAAATACTCATCTTGAAGAGAGGGAAAGTGGTTTTATTAGAGAAATCAAGAAGAACTGAAGACACTGTTAAAAAGCTGTATAATGCTATAGATGTTTAAGATCAAGAGCTTAAACTAGCTATTAAAATGCTGCAAATTCTTTCCTTACACACACACACACACACACACACACACACACACACACACACACACACACCCGTGGGAAGGCAGATAGGCGAGTGACACAAAGTTGGAATTTTTCAATCTGAAGAAAAACGGGGAACAAAATATCCTTGTGTACTCACTTTGACAATGAAGTACAGATATAAAACATAAGGAGGAACACAGACAGGAAGGGGTAAAATTTAGCCATAAGTTACAAGTTTTTTAGGTGGGTCTTTTGCTTCAGCTTCCTGAGTACTGAGATTATAGGTGTGACCCATCATTCCATGCCTGGTGTACTTGTGTTCTGTGTGGATTTGTGGTGCTGGAATCACACGGAAGGCCTTGCACATAGCAGTCAAGTGTTTATCCCTGAGCTGCTTCCCAGTCCTGCCACACTTCACTTTCAGAATGGCAAAGTCCGCCGATTTGAATCATACCGCTTCCTCTGTCTCRGCCTCACATACTTCCTCTTTTGTTTCTCACACAGCATCATATTATCTTATAAACCTTTGTTTCATCAGCATTCTTACATCTCCCTAGCTAATCACCCCAAGCTAAGGCTAATGCCTCTTGCAAGGACAACAGTAATGCCTGGAATCCTAGCCCTTTATACTCTTCCTTCATAACTGCTACAGACATTTAGCAAAATATGATCATATTGGTCCAGTATACACCTTCTAATGTTCTGTATGACACAGTGTTCCTTCATCATCTTAGATGTCATTCTAAAACTACCCTTTCACTGTTTGTATACATTATGCTCCTTCCCAGCTCCATGGAGATGCCCCTAATAACTGTCATTACTGCAGACATAGCCATGAAGTTACTCATTTCCCTATTCTCATTTTAAGGACAAGTGCCCCTTATTCAGGACATACCCATCAACACACTTAGGTATCTTACTAAAGGTCTCTTCCCACTGTCAGTAAGCATCTAAAGTATTACAAATATTTACTATACTACCTAAGAGTGTCTGGAATAATCAATAAAAAGAACAATGTCACCATAAATGACCACCAATATTACTTTTTTTTATTAAGTTAACGATATTAATTTCAAACCTGTAGAAATCCAAGATGCTTTTGAATATTTTGCTTCTTTTCTGTAATAAATGACTCAAAGTGCATTACAGCTCGTGTGTATGCTTTGGAACGAAAGGAAGCTACAGCCAGAGTATCCTGAGGTATGAGGTCTAGAAAACGAGTTACGCTCTGATAGTCTTCAAAATTCATATTTAACACTGGATTAAAAAAAATAAAAAAGTAGTTAAAGACTGATAAGATAAARATTTAAATGATGACATATCTAACTTTAATTTTTTTCATTAAATAATACAATGTATTAGTGGTTAGTATTTTGGTCTTAATGAAGAACAAGATGTCAGCTCAGAGGATCTTGCTCTAATTCTTCCATTATTATAAAGTGTGAACACTATTCAACTCATTGAACCTGATTCTCATCTGTTAAACAGAAATCATGGTATTTGTTTTGCCTTCCTTACAAATTATTGCAAGGAATAAATGCAAAGCTATAATTACATCTTAAAAAAGATATGAAGATGAGATAATAGAAATAAATTTTGTTTTTACTGAAGATGCAATTATTTAGTAAGGAATGTGCAGAATTATGAATAGGACTTCTTTATAGTTAAAGTTTAAAAGCTTTTTGTTTTGCCTCCCCCAGTGCAGAAGCCTGGCYTTTCTTCATATTAGGCAAAGTTCTATGAGCTATTTTTATTCCTTGCCTCCAAGTGTTAATCTTAAGAGACAGAATTTTAATTGCAGTGTTAATGAAAGCAATAGTCAAGTTAGTAAACTTGCTTTTAACAGTAAAATTTTTTACAAATAAAACTGGGCTATTACAGACAAATGGTTAATTGCTACTTAATCATACTCCATAGGAAACATTCCTGCAAACAGGTAATTATTTGCAAATATAGAAAAATTTGTAAAATAATAACCTATTGTGTTTATCAGGCATACGGATAAAAGGAGGGAGTGGCTCATAAACTGACAATTTTGTAAGTGAAAGTCTCTTTAGGAATATCAGATTGTCAATTTTTAAAATTAGTTCTAAGGCCAAGAAAGAAAAATGTGTTAACAGTGAGAATGATTGAGGGGGAAACATTAGGCATAGGGTTGTGACCTTTTGTGTACTACAAGAACAATAAAAAAGTGGTTCAGAACCATGAAGAGTATGCATTACTGTCTGATCAATATAATTAATTCTTGTCAACAAACAATTATAGCGCAGGGTCTGATTGGTAGGGGAGCTCTAATGAGATTCATAACTCTAAAAGATTCTTTGATCTTATTAGTGAAACTGTGATATCACGAAATTACAGAACAGTAGCTCTAATGCTGTTGTCGCCTAGCCATGTGCTCAGGGGCCAGCAGATTCTGCTGGGTAACAGCCCAGGGTATTGGAACCCAGGAATATAAACAACTTAAAATGTAAAACTGTGAAAAATGACACACAGGAACACCGAGGCACAGGAGCAAATGAGTTAGCAGTGAGGAGTGGCACAGCTTTAGTGTCTCTCTCTCACCTACTCATCGCTCACACTGACACTCGGATATAGCATCTCATCAAACACAAAAAGTGGACGGAGAGACTCTATCTTATACAAAGGAAAATTAGGTAGGTATTTTGCCCATGAATAGAAGAGTAAGAACTTAAACCTGCAGTTTCTTGGATTTTGTGTTTATTTTTACATTTCTGGAGGCAAAAACTCTGGTATTTATGTTTCCAACATCCTAGATAAGCACTCTGCCCCTAGCTCCACTCTAACCCTAGAGTGAGGTCATATACATTAACTGTCTTTTCTCAGTGAAAAGTGTGTATTATTACCAATTTAAAAAAGAACATGGGCTGGAGGTGTTGCTCAGTAGTAGAATTCGTACCATATATAAGGCCTCACATTCCATTCCCAGTAGTACAAAAACAAACAAATGCATAAAACCAGACTGTAAAACTAATGCTTAGCTGGCAAGATAGAGCACTTTGGAGGCAGACAAAACAGATTTCTGAGTTTGAGACCAGCCTGGTTTATATATGGAAAGCTAGGCCAGCTGTAGCTACATGTTGAGACAGTGTCTTAAAATCAAACAAAAAAAGAAATTAACTAATGCTTAAACTTAGAAATAACTTAAGGATAAGTTGCCTGGAGGAAAGTACAAGAAAATATTCACACATCTAGTTGACCTTACCTCCTTTTGGTTTGTTCTGTGCAAGTTTCTCAGCATTCAATGCCTGAAATTTATGCCTTGCCCATTGGGTGAGATGGTCAAGCATAGAGAACACAGTCTGTGTACTCAGCTGGCACAGRTCGGAYGCACTGTCTTGGGTACTGATGGTGKGCTGATCATCATGCTTAAGTACCGCCATAATTTCTGCATAAACCTAAATAATTCAATTATAGTTAATAATGTATCTATATCGTATCATTTTATTAATATGAAAGACTAAACATTCTAGCAATAATTAGGAGAAAATGATTAATAATAAACTTTCTTATCTATAGTTAAATAGAAAAACTGGTAAGAATAACTAAAAAGGTCCAGACAGATGATGGTTCAGCGGTTAAAAGTCCTTGCTGGTCATTTAGAGGATGGGAGTTCAGGAGACATACATGAGACAGAAYTGCCTATAACCCCAGCTCCGGGGGCTCTGAAACTCTTTTCTGTTTTCCCTGGGTACCTGCAAATATGTGTGACACCTGCCCACACATAAATAAAAAGTTTCAAGAAGAGTAATTATAATTAATTTCAGGATAAATAAATAATTGAACTGATAATAACATTATACTTTTTTGTATTAAGCATTTTTTAAAGCTAGAAGACAGAGCTCATGTACTACAGATTGGACTTAAATTGGCTGTGTAGCTGAAGGTGACTTTTAGCTCCTGATGCTCCTGCCACTCTGCTTATCAAGTGCTAGAATTTATTATTTGTGTATGTGTGGGAAAGCAAGTGTGGGTGTTGCATGGTGTGCATGTGACAGACAGGGGACAACTTTCAGGGCTTGGTTCTCTCTTTCTAATGTGGAATCAGGATATTGAACTCAGGTCATCAGTTTTGTGTGGTCATCTGAGCCATCTTGTTAGCCCTACTCTGTAGCTTCTAATACTAATGAGTTAGAAAAATTAAGTTTCACGTGTTCAGAACTCAAGTCACATGTCTGGAAACCAAGTAAGTTGACGCTCACCTCTTGCTGGTCTTCTTGATTACAACCCAACAAGACATATACTAGGATATGTGGAAGAAGATAGATGGTGACTTTAAAATCATGCTTCATCATTATGCTACAGCATGTGAAGATTTTACTGGCAAGATTATCCCGAACCTATAAACTCAAATGGTTTAAGACAGATTAGTAGTTTTACATTTTATTCTATTTTACATTTAATTCTATTGATTGAATGTTAAAACTGTACCACGTGAGATTATTCATGACTTCTCTCCATGAAGAGAAATGACGTACACTAAACAAGGGGAACTTCAGATCATCCCTCTAATTGATCTCAAATGCCATAAGTACTGAGATCCATGGAGATGTAGAGCTAGCTACTAGCTACATTAGTATGCATGTCCTCTCCTCTTTTACAGCTCTTTTTCAATGTCTCATGTTTTGTTATAGATTAACTTCTATATATCTTATTTAGCTATTACTAAATTTAGTGTGCTAATTCCTTAAGCCAAGTAACAAAACTGTATGCGAAWTAGCACATTAAGTATGTAGCTGGTACTTTTAAGTAGTATGCAATGGCAAACTGTAGGATAAAGATAAAAGAAATAGACAAGTTGGACATTAAAAAGCTCAAAACATGAACACATTAAGTTGATTCAAGTTTCAGCTTTCAATTTAAAATCAAATGTCAGGGGCTGGAGAGATGGCTCAGTGGTTAAGAACACTGGCTGCTCTTCCAGAGGTCCTGAGTTCAATTCCCAACAACCACATGGTGGCTCACAGCCATCTGTAATGGGATCTGATGTCCTCTTCTGGTGTGTCTGACAGCTACAGTGTACTCATATAAATAACTCTTGAAGAAAAATAAAATGTCAACAGTATGATTTAATCTATAACTTATGATTATTAATTGTTATAAAATGTTTTAAAGGATTAAA
>BDUI01002972.1:59151-71556 GCA_002335545.1 Apodemus speciosus | reverse complement strand
AACAACAACAAACAAACAACAACAACACACACAGTTGGGCACTGCAGTCCATGTCTCTAATCCTCTCAGGAAGCTGAAATAGGATTTAGAATTTGAGGTAAGAATGACATGACATTCATAATTAGAGCCTGTCTGAAAAAGCTGAGAGGGAGAGAAAGAAATGGGGGGGGAGGGGAAGTTGGGAAAAGGGAGGGAGTTGGGAAGGAGGAAGAGAGGAAAGAGACAGACAGACAGATAGATTTAATGTTTATAAGACATAAACTCTGTGTCACTAATATCTGTAAAAGTAACATTTATTCTCCTGATTCAACTGTCATCTCTCAGGCTTACTGCCTCAGTCTGCTAACYTAGGCCTGGAAGCTTCTAGCCTCAATACAATCTTACCTAGGCCTAGAATACTTTTTAGCCTCTGAGACTTAGTGCTGAATAAACTTACCCTTTCTAGTTCTTTCTGAACTCTGGCTGGTTGGTCAATTCAGCTGCTCTGGCTCAAACTTCTCTCCCAGCTGATTGATTCAATCTGATTTCTCTCAGCTTCTGACWGAASTGCTGCTTGGCTTCATACTAATTTTGGCAATCTGTTCTAATATTCTGGCTCCTTCCCATCCTCTGGCTTACTCTGTCTTCACCTGTATTTGAATTGCTCTCTCCCTCTCTCTGTAACCTATCTCTGTACCACTGCCAGTAAAACTGCCTCCTTTCTTTCTAGTTAGAACCTCAGAACCCACATGGTGGAAGG
This sequence comes from Apodemus speciosus, assembly GCA_002335545.1. Lineage (NCBI taxonomy): Eukaryota > Metazoa > Chordata > Mammalia > Rodentia > Muridae > Apodemus > Apodemus speciosus. The sequence goes on along the minus strand of BDUI01002972.1, from coordinate 70,817 downwards.
AGATACTGATTCTCTCAAGTTGTTCTTTGACCTCCAGATGTGTACACACACAAATACCTATAAAAATGTGAGAGAAAAAATAAAGAAAGCCTTTTCTAGTAGCAAGATGTATCAGATCAGTGATTCTCTGTTGATTTCAGATCACCTACACAGTTAAAATCAACATGGGGCTGGGTGTGGTGGTGTACAACTTTAATCCCACCACTTGAGAGGCAGAGATAGGCAGATCTGTATGAGTTTGAGGATAGCCTCGTCTACATAGTGAGCCAGGTCTCCCTAGTGAGCTCCATATCTCAAACAAACAGAACAATAAACCAATAATATGCTTATAGTTACAGATCTTTTTTCAAATTTCAGAGAAAACAGAAGTTAGAAGACCTCCCAAATTTCCATTCCTAGAGCTATGCTAGCCTGGCAATACCAGTTATTTGTGCTCATATGACCTGAGCTCTTTATTGTTATTACAATTAATTACTTTATGTGTATATATGCTTTGTCTACATGTATATGTTTACACTACATGCATGTATTTATGGAGGCCAGAAAAAGGTACCGGATCCCCTGGAACTGGAATTACAGACAGTTATGAGCTGTCATGTGGGTGCTGATAATCAAACTCAAGTTCTCTGGAAGAGTAGCCAGTGCTTTTAAGCTGGGCCATCAGCCCCAATGGATTACTCTTAAGGGATTTTATTATTGTTCTTTTGTGGCAGGATTACATGTATCTCAGCATGACCTTACTTCCTTTATCTCCTCAGAACTAGGATCACAGATACTAGTTAGCATGCAAGGTATGTTGTAGATCCATGCCAGGCTTAGGATCTTAGGAAAGTACTCTGCCAACAGAACTACATCCTCAACTCCTGCGCTTATTTTTAACCCTTCTACATCTGCACCTCATCCCATGTCTCTTTACCTGCTCACAGTATTATATCAGGGCTGAGGGTATAGCTCAGTGGTAGACTGTATACTTAGCAKTCACATCCCACTACAAAAACCAAAACACTTCGCCAACTTACTTCTACATTGTCATTGTCTCCTTTCTGACGACCTGTTTCCAGGCAATATAAAAATATTGTTTTTTTTTCTAAACGTATTGTTCTTTATGAGCCAGCTTTATAGCAAAATTTGTCAAAAGCTGGGTTTTTGCTTTTTTTTTTTTTTTCTTTTCNTCACATCCCACTACAAAAACCAAAACACTTCGCCAACTTACTTCTACATTGTCATTGTCTCCTTTCTGACGACCTGTTTCCAGGCAATATAAAAATATTGTTTTTTTTTCTAAACGTATTGTTCTTTATGAGCCAGCTTTATAGCAAAATTTGTCAAAAGCTGGGTTTTTGCTTTTTTTTTTTTTTTCTTTTCATTTCTTTTCTTAAATATTCTTGGTTTGAAACTGATCTTGTCAAGGCCAACAACTGCCTTTTTTCCCTCTGTACTCTGGGCAGTTTTCGATTCTTAAATTATTATAGGTGTAATCAGCATTTAGTTCAGATCACAAAGATAATGGAGACATAGTGTGGAGCAGAGACTGAAGGAAAGGCCACCCAGAGATTGCCCTACCTGGGGATTCATCCTATAAACAGTCACCAAACCCCGACACTATTATGGACGACAAGAAGTGCATACCGAAAGAAGCCTGTTGTGATTGTCTCCGGAGGGGCCCTGCCAGAGCCTTATGCGTAGAGGCAAATGCTAGCAGCCAACCATTGGACTGGGTGTGGGGTTGGTTCCCAATGGTGGAGTTGGAGGGCGGACTGGAGGAGCTGAAGGGGTTTACAGCTCCATGGGAAGAACAATGAAGTCGGCCAGGCAGACACCCCAGGACTCCCAGGGACTGAACCATCAATCAAGGTTCCAGTCAAAAGTGTGGCAGAGGAGGAGAGGTCCTTGGTCCAGTGAAGGTTCAATAGATGCCTCAACAAAGGGAAATCAAGGGGGGATGGAGTGGGAGTGGGTCGGGTGGATGGGCATATACTTGGAGGCAGGGGGTGGGAGGAGAGGTTGGGAGTTTTGGGGGAGGGGAGAAACCTGGAAAGGTTTTAGCATTTGAAATGTAAATGAAGATTATATTCAATAAAAAATTTTTGAAAAAAAAAGACATCTCCATATTTTGATCTTTAGAACACCACATTCTCTCCCTTCCCTGGCGGCTCTCTGCTTTGTCTGCCTGTTGTATCTGTAACTATTCTGTAACTTCTCATCCCATGACCAAAGACTGGGACACCCCATCTCCTTTTCTGAAAGTCTTGATAACTTGGCCTCAAACAACTTAGCTAAAGCAACCCTCCTATGCACTCTGAGAAGAGACCTAAATATCTAACAAAGCAACCAATACCAAAAAGAGGTGGCGGGATAATATACATACAAAACCAAAAAAATTTAACTTAAAATTCGTACAAAATCCAGGGCAAAGTTGGATTCTTTGTTGGATATTTGTTCTCTGAATCTTTTTAAAATTTTATTTATTGAAAAAGGTCTCACTGTGTATCCCCTGCTGGCCTGGAACGCTTCAGGTAGATCAGGCGTATCTTGAGCTCATAGAGATCTGCCTGCCTCTGWCTCCTGGGTACTGGGATTAAAATCATTTATTTTTATTTAAAATTTGAAATTCATGAGATAGTCCAAGACAAGGGCTCACTATGTAAACTAGGTTGCACTGCAATTGGCTAGTCACAGATTTGTGGTGGTCCTCCTGTTTCTGTCTCTCCAATTCTCAAATTAATGGTGTGCACCAGCATTTCTGGCTCCCACGTCATAAGTCATGTTTTATAAAGGGAGTGGAATAACCTAGATATTTCAAGTAAACTTCTTAAATATATTCATATTGAATATCACTGAGTCACTGCAAAGAATGAACGAGATATATGTTACTGACACAGAAAATTACCCAAGATATACCATTAGACACAAGAAAATCAAATTAAAGATCATAAATAAATTTCACATTATTTAGCATAAAGGACATTTTATATTTGTATAGATATTAAGCATTTAAGTATTTTTAACATGTTAAATACTTTTTAAAAAAGAATGGATACTTTTAAAAAATTATTTTTAGCCTTACAACAATGTGACGAGTTTCATTATGGCACTGTCATATTTAAGCCATATTTTGTTCTTATTCATTCAAGAAAGTATGCTGTGTTCTCTAAAATACTTATTTTGACTCTGTATCACTTAGATGATAAAGGTGATAGTTAAGTATTTCACAAGTATGGACTTTGTAGCTTCTGTACTAGCATTTAATACTGTAAAGTCAGTAACGGCTATGACATGTGCRCACGCGTACCTGAATAGCATAAGCAGCTGAATCTTGTGCTCGGCTGTTATCGGCATAAGCAAGGTAAGCTCTTGTTAGCTCCATCAGCAACCCATAGGCAAAGCTTAAATCTTCTACTCCAGTCTTAACAGAAGAAAAAAAAAAAAAAAAAAAAATTCAAGAACTGACATAAATTTTCTTCAGATCTTATTGTGCCACCCACAGTGAGTTTAGAAACAGGAAAGCAGAGTGAAGCTCAAACTAAGCTGGTATCATGGCTAAAATATAATCCAAAGCTAAGAAGTCAAATGCTGTATCTTCTTAGCATGTTATGAAATTGTATCAAAACCATTCAACTTTTGAATAGTTAGGTCAATTTGTGTTTTAACAGGCAAAAAGCAAACTGTAGGGCCACCAAGATGGCTCAGTGAGTTTGCTGTGCACAACTGGTGACCTAAGTTCAAGCCCCAGAACTCATCTAAAGGTACAAGTAAACTACTCAAAGTTGTTCTCTGACCTCCACTTATGTATAGTGAGTGGCACACGCACGCGCACACACACACACACACACACACACACACACACACACACTAATAAAATTTAAAAAGCAAATTGTATTCTTAGCAGTTTCAAAAGTACATTCTGTATAGTACCTCACAGGCTTTACAGAATGTAGTTACTCTAAGGTAATTTCAACATTCCTTCCACTCAGATTCACCAGGTACACAGCAGACTTTTCACCTGTGATTGGTGATGTATCTCGGTGGAAGAGCACCTGCCTAGGAGCAAGGCCCTGAACTCAATCCCTAGCCCTGAAAACAACAAACAAGCCCACATACACACACAAGCAAGCAAGCAAGACCCACCAACTGATCGCAGCATGGATTTCCTTAAAATATATACATTACTAGACTATCCTAAGACACTAGTTTTCTATGGAAACACTAGCAATTATGTTTAAGTGAACTATTACCATAATCAGATTACTAAGCTTTGTTTCCAAAAGCACATTAGATTGGGCTCAAAGTATTGCTTTTGGCTAAAGATTTCATGACAGTATTTAATTAGTAAGAAAAGCTATTTAAAATGTCTGATTGTATAAATGAAGTATATAAAACTCAATTCAGGAAGAAAGAGCACTCAGCAGTTAAGAGTACTTGGTGCTCTTGCTGCGGACCTGGGTTCAATATCCAGGACCCACATGAGAGCTCACAACTGTCTTCAATTACAGTTCCAGGGGATCAGGTGCCCTCTTCTGGCCTCTGTGGACAACAGGCAGGCAGGTGGCACACAGACATATATTCAGGTAAAACCCTCATACACAAGAAACAAAACAAAACAAAAAACAACAACAGAAAAAATAACTTGAATTATTATCACTCAGAATTACCATTACTTACCACAAATGTAAAATCTTTTCCTTGAGTTTCTGTTGTTGAGAAATCTAATCGTCCTGGGTCTATTGCTCCCAATTCTCCTAAACACTCCCCACAGAGTAAGCGAGCTTGAGAGTTTGCGTCTTGGCAGCCTTTCAAAATTACCGTCACAAGCTGGGAGATAACGGGCTCCACTGTTTCACTATCAGTTGCATATTTTATCAGTTTTTCCTTAAATAAAAGTAGAAAGTTTATATAGAACTCTTATAGCATGTTTTTCTAAACTAAAGAGCTTAAAAATATTAATACACACAAAATTAAATTTCTATATCTTCAATCTTTTCAATTAGTTTTGATGACGTTATAGAATATACTTCATAGCATGTTTTCCAGTAGTAGTATGTACTTTTAACTGTTAGGACATCTTTCTTGCCCAAGAATTGTTTTTTTAAATAGTCTACCTTAGTGTTCATTTCCGTTAAGCCTATACTTAGACAGTTTTAAATGGTATATATAATGATATACATATTTTTACTTCTAGTTATTGCTCATGTAAAAATTGCTAAGTTTATTTATCAGAATATGTAACATTCAAGAGATTCTTTTCTTGCCCAACTATTATTTCATCTTAGATTTATAATTAAATCAGCTAAAGATATAAATAGTAGTTATCTTTTTTTTTTTTTACAAAGTCTACTCTTGTCATCTAGACTAAATAAAACACATCCTCAAATGAATGTGTTAAGAAGAGCTAACTTATAAAAATAGTATTTCTTCAGTTCTTGTGTATTTAAAGCTGTGATCTTAACCAAGATCCTCTAATAAGCACAGCTGGAGAGGTTTTCTGTTTTTTGTTTTTGAGAGAATCTCTAGGTCCCTATATCAATTTAGCTTCCTTGCCCTTGCCAATCAATTTAAAAGGGATGGGGGTGTTAGAGAGATGGTTAAAGAGTACCTGCTGCTCTTACAGAGGACCTAGGTTCAGTTCCCAGTCCTCACATGGTGGCTTACAAACACTTATGACCCCAGTTCCAGTTCTAACCTATACAGGCACCAGGCATGTACACATACAAAAAAATGTATGTGAGATATGTGTGTGTGTAATGTATATATTACATAAAATATGCATATATTTAAATAAGTTCATGTATAACAATAAGTCTAAATAATTAAACAAATTTTCATTATTTTGTTTGAAAGCTCTGATTTTCTACATTACTAAACTCTGACTTATCTGAGTTTACTACTTGGTGTTTTCTTTGTATAAAATGGAATATTTCAGTATTTATATTAGATTTTTTTTCCAGAAAGCTCCCTTGAATTAGCTTTAAATATTAGTTGTTATATTACTTTTAAATATATAATTTGAATTATATCACTTTAGCATACCTGATTCTTATACAAGGTTTCCTTCAAGCTGGTAAGAGCATGAATTCGAACATCTACATTTTCGTGTTGAATTGCTTTCATAGAGAGCTGGAGAGTAGTTTGAAGATCAGTACTCTCAGAGGTTTCCTATACAAAGAACAGAGAAACATTCCTTATTAACTATCCTAACAACATCTGAAAGGTCTGTATTCTCTAAATTACTAGTTACTATTAAAATAGCTAAAGTACAACCCAACTTTTCTTTGCAAAGTCGATGTCATCAGAATAATTTTTTTTTTTTTTTTAGGGAAAATCATTTTTATTCTAAAATCTTTAGAATTAGAGATATTTTCCCAATTGCATAAGAACTTATTATTATCAAGTGCTTCTTGATGATGATGATGATGATGATGATGATGATGATGATGATGATGATGATAATAATAATAATAATAATAATAATAATGGGGTACAAGCCTTCCCTAATTTATGGATGCTACATAAAGACGCTGAGACAGACTTGTGGACTATGAGGATAATTCTGCTCAGTCCTTTCTCCTCAAATTCTAGTTTCTGTCCTGAAATTTTATGAAATCACAGTATTTTTATGATTTTAGAAAGTTTGTAAGATTTTAAGATGATCAAGAATCATTCAGACTGGACACAATGCTATCACAGTATAACCATAGTGATACTATGATTTATAGCATGAGATAACTGGAATCATCCCACATTTTCCCTCTCACAAATGTGGAAGGTGGCTTCTATCTAATGCTAATGTGTCTCTAGCCTAAATAGGATGTGGTAGCAATGCATGGCCATAATTCCAGCACTTGGAATGGTAGGCAAGCAGATGAGGTGTTYAAGACCAGCCCCAGCTACATAGTGCTATTTGAAGACAGCCTCAACTATAAGAGACAGCCACAAAGCAAAACAAAAAACCAAACAAACAAATTTAGATGATAAAACTTCCTCCCAAAGTTACTGATTCGCAGTACTATTATCTAATCACCATGGTTATATTATTATTATTCTCTTTTTTTTTTTTTTTTTTTTTTTTTTTTTTTTTTTTTTTAGTTTTTTTTACTCTGTGTAGCCCCAGCTACTTGGGCAGCTGCAGAGTATGTATGTTTAGGAGATTGAGGCCAGATTGACAATTTAGATTTTTTTTTTTTTTTTTTTTAAAGAGAGGGTTTTCTATGTCATCTTCATTGAAACTCACTAAGAGCATGCTGGCCTCAAACTTATGGAGATCCTCCTGGCTCTGCTTTCAGAACGCCGGGATTATATGCATGAGCTGACACACCCTGCTTTGATGGTAAAGGATCTTTATTGGTATACTGGAATCAGATATAATTTTGTATTCAAGATTGTCCATACCACAAGTAAAGAAATGAAATACCTTTCTATATTCTTGGAGAACTGCTTTTATCTTTTCTAATTCTGGATGATCAGGCAAAAAATATATTTCATGAAGAAAATCTTGCACAGCATCCCTAATAGTTAGAAAGAATTATATGTAAGCATATCAATGTAAAAGTTGAAGGTAAAGATATAAAATTCATAATTAAAAGCTCACTGTAATTATTCACATGCAAAGTAATCTTCCTGGCCATGTCTAAAGTTCCAGCTAAATCAATACTAGCAATTATTGTAGGAATAATTTAGTGATAAAGTGACTGCTTAGCATGCACAAGGCCTGGGCTCAATCTCTAGTATCACAAATTAAATAAAAATAAACAAACATATTAAAATATTTAATGATGGCAAATAACCACAGCTATGAAAATTATCCTTGAGGACTGGAGAGATGGYTCAGTGGTTAAGAACACTGACTGCTCTTGCAGAGGTCCTGAGTTCAATTTCCAGCAACCACATGGGGGCTCACAACCATCTAGAATGAGATCTGATGCCCACAGCGAGCAGGGCTGGAGCAAGAAGAAAAAAGAAAAAAAGAAAATCATTCTTGATAGTCTGTTATGTCAGTGACCCACAATAAACCATGCTTCGCAGTATGAACATTCATATATATATAGCACCTTATTCTTCAACCAAGACTGGGCACAAGAATTCCTTTAGCAAATACATATGCTAAATACATGTGGCAGAAGATATGCTGTGGATAGAAAAGGGCTTAGGCCTGGAAGTTTCCATTTTTGAGCTCAGGAAAATACTGTGTCACCACAGAAGAAATTTGGTTATCAACATGGACGGGACACACAGAGAGAAGGGCTCTGACATTACATGGACAGGGAAGGGTCCATACCCAGAAGAAATAACAAGCTGAACTCAGCCTAAACAACAAATTTATGAACAAATAAAGGTATTCACCATTCCTGAGGCACCATATTTGCAGTAATTTGTAAAAGCAAGAAGTAGTGAAAATCAATCTCCAAATATAAATTTTATATAGAAGTTTTAGAAAAAATATGAAAATAATACTTATTATTACTATACGTTTTGCTTAAATTATAATAAATAATCTTTCTAGGTTTAAATATATTTTTAATTCTAGCTTTTACTAACAGAAAACTAGAAATAGCTATTATGTGGGCTATTATACTTAAAGTTCTGTGCTAGACTTGGGATGAAACAAAAAACAAATCGAGAACAATTCATTCATTCAGGGAGGTGGAGGGTCTACCTAGCACCAAGTGAAAGAAAATTTTTCTTATGACATGAAAAACGTCAGAAAAGTTATTCTACCATCCATAAGMGACAATGAGCATATGTACAGTAGTATAGTAACGGAAAACAAATGCGAAAAGTAATGTTGGTGATTTTATTGTTCTAGCATGTAGAAAACTAACAAAACAAAACAAAACAAAACAAACGACCCTAAAAGTATTTCCAACGAATAAAAAGATATTGTTACTTCTGTGTTTTCATGCCAAAATAGACACTGAAATAATTTAAAGGAATGGCAAGAGCATATGGGTGGGCAGGTGTGTAGCGATTACAGCCTAACTTTCAGAAGTGAATTATGATATACAGCAGTTAGTTAAGTAACAGGAAAAAAAGCTTGAAATATGTTGAAAGATATTTTAGATTAAAAAGCCGCGTGAGTGAAAATTTAAGTGTGGGTAAAGTGTGGTCTGCTCGGTCACTAGTTCATGTTTCCTACAGCTTCCTGCTACAGTCATCAGTGGGACTGGGAAATCAGTAGAAAAAAATGTCTAGAGTAAGATGTGTCCAGCTTTAAAAGTCAAGCTAACCAACTTGCAATTCAATATTTAGGAAACAGAGACCTAGAGAACATCTCTCTAAGCTGAAATAATACATGTAAAGAAATGTTTTTTAAAGAAACAAAAATGCCATAAAAGTCTAAAATAAGGGAAGCTGGTTCAAAGGTAATGGGGTGAAATAGGAGTTCAAAGTAAATAAGGAGGTATGGTGCAGAAAGTGATACCTATCCCTCCTATCCTTCCTTAACCCAAAGGAATGTACCCACCTGCTTTACTTAAGAAAGATAAAATTACCTTTACCAACGGAAAATCAGTGAAAAAATTTTAATAGTTGCTCTATTAATCAATGAGTTTCAAATACATTTAAAGTAGAAACAAGACTCATTGAAAATTCAAGTATTTAACAAGTAGTTATATACCTTCAACTCTATTAAAATAGTAGTTTATAATATCAAAGTAATACTAATACTTTGGGAAATAAAAATACATTTCTCAATGTTATAGGGCTGGCGAGATTGCTCATGTGATAGAGCACTTGTGTGTAARACTGAGGATATGACTTGGATCCCTTAGAAACCACAGATAAGTATGTGCCTGTAATCCCAGTGCCAAAGAAGCAAGGACAAGAGGATTCTTRGGGCTTTGCTGGCTAGCTAGACTAGAGGAATCAGTCAGGTTTTAAATGACTTAGTCTCAAAAAAATAAGGTGGTGCCATTTAATCATAGTATTCTGGAGGCAGAAACAGACAGATTTCAGTGAGTATGAGGCCAGACTTGTCTAAATAGTGAGTTCTGGCATAGCCAGAGCTACATAGTGAGACCCAACTTCAAACAAACAAACACACACACACACACACACACTAAATAAAGCGGATTGAGGAAGACACCCAAGGTTAACCTTTGGCTTACACACACACACACACACACACACACACACACACACACACTCACTCATTCTACTATTTTCTGATTAATTTCAGTTCCAATACCTTTTTTCAATGATGAGGTAGTGAAAGATAGCAGCAGTTTCTTTAGGCTGCATCTGTATCAGAGGTAGCAAAGCCACTATGACGTGACTGAGCAGGGCTCCCAGGTAAGCGTGATCCAGACAACGAACAAAGCAGTCCCATGCTCTAAGTGAAAAACAAAAATTAATTCAAGTATTTTTATGTTTGTAAAATACCATCAATTAGTTGTTAGCTGAATAATGATATATATACACAGAAGAGATTAAAGTAGCTTTTGATATAAAGATCAATGATACATACAAACACACAGTGATCTCTAAGTTATATTAAGTAAAACAAAACTTAAAAATACCAACCAAACAAACAAATACTCCAAACAAATAAACCAAGGTGAAATCAGTTTTTCATGGCATGATCAATACAAGTGAAAATTTGAATGTTAYGTATTTATGCATTTGCTTACACAGATAATCTATAAGGATAGTACAACTTAAGATTTTTTAACTTTAGAATGCTGCAAATGTATCACACATTTAGAAGAAATTGTGTTTGGTTGGATGTGTTGATTCASAACTCCAATCTCAACACTTGTAGAGTAACATCATAGAGTTCAAGGGCAGCCTGGGCTATATAATAACTTTACAAAATTTTAAAAACAAAGCTCAATTTTTATCTTTCTATGAATTAGGAATAAAACACAATTCTTTCTGTGATGCTGGGCAATGAGAGCAAGCCATAGTTTCTAGTCATAGGTTTCATGGAACCATGGGGTGAACAATAGATATTGTACTTAACAGTATACTACTTTGTTCAGTAGACTAAATGAGATACTCAACACTATTACAAATAGGCTTTGTGTTACATGATTTTGGTCAACTGAAAGCTACTGTTAGTGTTAAGCCAGGTTAAATTAAGTCACGGGATGGTAGATTACGTATGGGAGGTTAGGTGCATTAAAAGTGTGTATTGGTACAGGTCTGCAATTCCGGAAATCAGGGACCTGATGTAGCAGTGTGGCCAAATACATACRCAAAGACAAACCAAACAAACCAAACCAAACAAAAAGGCCTAACAACAACACAATCAAAGAAACATACAAACAAAACCCAAAAAGACAGATGTGGTGGCACACACCTATAATCCCAGCTCTGCCCACACAGAAAGTTCCAGGCCAGCCTATGAACTATGGAAGATGAAAGAGGAGTGAAGAAGTATGCTGGCTAGTTTTAGGTCAACTTGCTATAAGCTRGAGTCATTTAGGAAGAGGTAATCACAACTGAGAAAATGCTCCCAAGAGATCAGCCTGTGGACAAGATGGAACGTTTCACGACTGATGATTGATGTGGGTGGGTCCATACTAAATGGGGTGGTGCCACCCCTGGGGGAGTGGTTCTGGGTGGTATAAGAGAGCAGACTGAGTAAGCTGTGAGAAGCAATCTAATAAACAGCACTCCTTGATGGCTTGTTTCAGTTCCCACCTCCAGGTTCTTGCCTTGCTTGAGTTCCT
>BDUI01002972.1:29765-39831 GCA_002335545.1 Apodemus speciosus | reverse complement strand
TACAGAGTGAGTTCCAGGACAGCCATGGCTACACAGAGAAACCCTGTCTCGAAAAAAAAAAAAAAAAAGAATTTAAAGTTATTTCACAACCCACTGTGGGTTGTAGTCCATACTTTAGAAAATATAACAAAGACTGAAAATGTGATTATAGTACAATTTAAGGACTTATGACAGGAGAAATACAGAACATCAATAATAAGAACATATAAATCAGCAGTAAAAAAAACTAGTCCTGGGTGGCCAGGATGAGTCAGAAAACTTTTTTAAAAAGAAGTATTTATTTTATGTATGAGAGTACATTATAGCTGTCTTCAGATACAGCAGAAGAGGGCATCAAATCCCATTACAGAAGGTTGTGAGCCACCATGTGGTTGCTGGGAACTGAACTCAGGACCTCTGGAAGAGCAGTCAGTGCTCTTAACCACTGAGCCATCTCTCCAGCCCCCAGAAAACACTTTTTGAAGGCTATATTATCAAAGCAGATATTATTAACAAATTTCAAAATATTTCATTATATAGGAAAAATTTGCTCTGCGTCCCTTTATGAGAGAATCAGAAAGCAGGGAGGGGCAGATACATGGGGTAGTAACAATAAAGCCTAGAAAAAAAGCTTTAACATACAGAAAGCAAATTTTTCTTAAAAGGCAATATAGTAAGTTTTGTTTGTTTTTGGTTTTTAAAGAAAGCTTTTCCTCTGTGTAGCCCTGGCCAAATTGGAACTTGCTCTGCAGACCAGGATGACCTCCAAGTCAAAGATCCTCCTCCTGCCTCTACCACTGAGCACTTGGATTAAATGTGTGCACTAATACACCTGGTGTAAGTATTTTTGAATAGAATGTCTAAACAAACTTTGTAGTAATCTGAGATGATATTCTGATAAAACTGTCAAAAAAGAAAAACCATCAAGCAGCTTAAGCTGGGCACGCTGGCACATGGGCACGCTGGCACACGTCTGTAATCCCAGCACTCACTCAGGAGGCAGGCACATCTCTGAGTTCCAGGCCAGCCTGGTCTACAAATGCATYCTAGGCCAGTCAGAGGTACATAAGAGACCCTGCCTCAAAAACAAAACAAAGCTGTCACTACCTCTCCCCAAAAGCAAATATGACTTCTTGGAGTATGTAATTATATAAGTGTGGTTATTCAGAAAAGCAGCAAAAGGGATCTAATAAAACTGGTTAAGGATTAACATAAAATAACAGCACTTACCAATACAACTGTCTTTGGCCTCATTTTGGCCCTGGCTTCCATTCACATTCACAAACATAAGTGGAGATGACTTCATGATGTGCTGGATAAAATCAAGTAACATCACAGAGGTYGGCTGAGAGTCGGTTTTCTTTACAAGTTCTAGAGCAACTAAGAGATAAAAGATTCTTTTTAAAAAGTCATGACAAACTATAGAGCATTTGTTAAGAAACTAGATTTCGGTAATCAAAACATTGTCCAGTGGAGTACTCATGCTACACTGAGATATGGAGAAGTCCTATTATCTTATCTAGTATTATTTTTGCATGAATATGGCATTTGTCTATGTACATGTTCATGTGTGTATGCAGATGTGGATGTGGCAGTCAGAGGTCATTGGGTATCTGCTTCAATCAATCTCTACCTTATTTTTTGAGACAAGATATCTCTCTGGACCTACACTTCACCCAGGAAGCTCCACAGATCTGCTGTGGGAACTGCAGCAATCACAGGTATGCACTGCTGCAGCTGCTTTTTAAGATTGTGCTGGGAATTTAAAGGCAGAAAGTTTAATGTCTGAGTCATCTCTCCAGCCTACCACCTAATTTTCAATGTCTAATAACCATATACATTCGTCTATAATATAGCCCAGTCTGCAAACATTTGTACTATAGGCCTGTAAGATGCCAGGCATCATGCTAAAATCTTATTACGATAAAACAAAAACAATAATCTGGTGAAGGAGTCAAAAATTAAAAATAGTAGTGCAACTTGGTAATTTAGGATAAAATGAAACAATTCTGGAAAAATACCATGAAGGAATTCTTAGATAAGGAACTGGCTGAGGGAAAAGGCAAGTGGTCAAAACAGAGAGAGARCCAGAGGAAACAGTGTCCATAGTCCTCTGTTCTCTTTGTAGCAGCCTATAATTTTGTAGACTGAAAAGAACAAAGTTTAAATGGTTATAATAAATCAAAAACTGTGTTGGTACCAAATTTCACATTTTTTGTGCATTTGCTGTATGTTTTTTCCACTAGTATAAGCTGTTAATAAAGTCCCTATGATTGGACTTAAGTCAAATGTTTTATAACTTAACACATTAAAGAATTAGGAAGCCAGTAGAAAATTATTTATTAATAGAAACACACACTTGATTTTAAAGTCTAAATTACATTATGTTTTAAGTAATAAGCAATATTGAATAACAACTTGCTTGGAAATTAGTATCTATAACAAAGACTAACTGACTAAAACTGCCTAGAGGAAAGAAGGTAAGTACAATGTTACATGGAAAACCACTGAAGTTCATGGAAGAAATAATTCCCTCTTACCAACATTTACATCTGTAAGTATTCGGTCAATGAACTGGCAGAGAATTTGCCTTGGTTTCTGTACAACAGTATTATATTCCTCTGGAGTAGCACTGAAATACAAAGCAAAGCTTGTTAAAATAGACATGATGGGAGCTAGCAAGATGGCTTAGCAGGTAAAGGCAAGGCTGCCCAGTCTGACCTTAGTTCCATCCCCAGGATTGATAATAGTAGACGGAGAGAAACAACTCCCATGAGTTAGCCTCTGGCCTCCTAGTGAATTGTGGTGTCTGTGTGTGTGTGTGTGTGTGTGTGTGTGTGTGTGTGTGTGTGAGAGAGAGAGAGAGAGAGAGANAGAGAGAGAGAGAGAGAGAGAGAGAGAGAGAGAGAGAGAGAGAGAGAAAGAGAGAGAGACCCTCCCTCCCAATAAATAAATGTAAAAAATGTTTTATTAGAGGTATGGTGGCACATACCTATAATTGAAAGCTAAGGCAGAAGGCCAGCATAAGCTATTTACAGAGATTTTGTCTCTACAAACTAAAGCAGCAAAAAGTGTTTAATCTTTAAAAGGATCTACCTTTCAATTTGTACRAAAACTCTCTGAAGTTGAACCTACCAAATATGATTGGTTTAAATGTTACCACAGACAGTATTATACTTGTTAAAAGTGAAAATCTAAGGACATTACTAATTTTTGTGTGTGTGTGTGTGGGGGGTGTCTTAAATGCCAGGTTAAACATCTAACCTGCAAATTAGAAATGTGTAGCTCAAAATGGCAGCCATTAGCCACATGTGACTATTTAATACTTGAAAAGGTTWCTCCAAATTAAGATGTATATAAAATATATACTGGATTACTCATACTTGGACAAAAGAATAAATGTTGCATTAATCTTCTTATACCAGTTACATATGAACGTGATAATATTTGGATATAATGAGTTAGTACATACCCTATAAAACATATTACTAGCTTAAATTTACTTCTTTCCTTCCTATTTTTAAAAATGTGGTTACTAGAAAATTTTAAATAGTTACATATGTAGCTTCTACTATAGTTCCATTAAACTGATCTAGACCTTGAGAAAATCTGTAGCACATAGATTCTTTAAGAAATAAATTCTGGGGTTGGGCATTGGTGGCTTATGCCTTTAATCCCAGCACTTGGGAGGGAAGGAGAGGAAGCACTTGGGAGGGAAGGAGAGGAAGGAGATCTCTGAGCTCAAGGCCAGCCTGGTCTATAGAGTGAGTTCTAAATCAGCGACACAGAGAAACCCTATCTCAAAAACAAAAACAAAAACAAAAACAAACAAAACAAAAAACAAAAAACAAAAAAAAAAAAAAAAAAAAAAAAAAAAAAAAAAAAAAAAAAAAAAAAAAAAAAAAAAAAAAAAAAGGAAGGGCATAATGGTACACATCTTTAATCCCAGCACTCAAGAAGCGGATGGATCTCTGTGAGTCCCAGGACACCCAGAGCTACATAACAGAGACCCTGTCACACAACCAACCAACCAAMCAAACAAACAAACAAACAACACCCCACAAATCCTAAGAGTAGAAAATAAAGTAAAATCTATATTTAAGACTTAAGAGCCACATCAAATACTTACAATTTGTGATCCTAATCTGGGCCTCCCCAAATGATATTAGTATTCTTAAATTGATAATGGTACCACAGTTAGTTTTAAAAGTCTCAAACATATTCCTATAATGTAGCAGTTATCACATCTACACTATGTGTATAAAGTCCTGGGTTCAGCATCAACRGAACTATAAGCCATCTTRCTCGAGGTACTGGGCAGATAGACAGCTCAGTATTAAGAGAACTCGTTAGTTTTGCAGAGGATACTGGTTTGCACCCTCCCCCCCAAAAACACACATTGTTACAACCATCCTTAAATCCAGTTCTAGAGGATCCAACACCCTCTTCTGACCTCTGAGGACACCAGGCAGACATGTGGTATATACACATATGCAGCCAAAATACTTACATACAAAAAATAAAATAAACAAATCTAAGATAGAAGTCTGTCCTTACTGGTAATTACGGATATGGATGAAATGTCTGCGATTTACTGCAGAATAATATGTGCTGAAAAGAAGGCTATAAAGGAGTAAATCAGTATAGTTTTTCTTCTTTTATTATACTTGAAATTTTCCATAATAAAAAGATAACAAAACTGCTAAGAATGAAGTATATATATTTATTCCTGGGGCTAATCTAGAAAAGGCAGTAAGAGGAATGCAAAGCAGCAGAGCATTTGCCTACCACCTGGGAGGCTCTGYGTTCAATCAGCATTGGAAGAAAAAAGGGAGAAATACGGTTCCCTAAACTCCTGAATGGATTCAGCTTGAGTTCTGTGGCTTTATATGAAATCACCACAAAACAGAGAATGAAAACTTAATACACTCTGTGCTACAACCCATATGATAATCATGCAGTTATTCTTAGTGTCAGCATAAATCTACTGTGCTCCCACAATGCACCAGGCAATGCGCAAAAAGCTAATGTTGAGAAAGCAAAAAAAGCAGTTCAGTGGAGACTTGGTAAGTCAGGTAGACTGAGGCCACTTAACAACAGTTAACTGAAGAAGCACAGATATGGGCGAAAAGTAAAACTAGCAGAAATACTGTTTGAGGCTTCAAGGTAATAACTAAGTGGGTTATCTACAACACAGATGGATACTTTTAGATCTTAAGTTACATGGAGATACAGTCATAAAATATCTACTATATCAGACTAAACATTATTGTCAATGCTATTTCAACTCATAAGCAACAAGATAGGATAGCCTAATTTGGATCTGAGGACACTCTACAAGTTAAATAACCTAAGAGTACATAGCTCAGATGGTGGAAGCCTGGGATATGAATGCAACTGCGATTAGTAAAACCACAGAGACACCCAAGCTAGTTATAAGTTACAAGAGCCAGTCATAAGGAGACACCAAAGGCCAAACAGAAAAACTGAGGTTGACTCTAAATGCCAAGGTTACAATTTCACAAAAGGAACAGTGAAAAGGATCAGATCAGTTTTATTTTGATAAAATATAAAGTATATGACGTTTACCATTCTATGATTTTAAAGTGTATATACTTCTATAGAATTAAGTTCAGCACAACACTACTACCACTCATTTTTAGTGAACTTTTTAACTTTCCCAAACAGCAACTCTATACCTAATAAGCAATAACTTATCATTTCCCATCTTTTATTCCCTGGCAATATTCACTCCACTATTTTATCTCCATGAGCTTGACTTCTTTAAGGTTTCTTCTATTAGTGGTATATCATATCTGCCAATTTGTGACTAATTTCTTAATTCAGTGGTTCTCAACCTTCCTAATACTGTGACCTTTAATGCAGTTCCTCAATTCTTGGTGACTCCCCAACTATAATATTATTCTCATTACTACTTCATAATTATAATTTTGCTACTGTTATGAATCATAATGTATATATTTTTGGAGATAGGGATTTACCAACAGGGTCTTGACCCACAGGTTGAAAACCACTAGTTTAGATGTAGCATGTTAGAATTTCTTTCCTTATCATTCTGAATAATACTGTTTATGCCACATTGGGAGGGTTGTGTCTAATCTGTTGGTGAACATTCACTTCCACCATTAATCTATTGTGAATAATGATGCTATAATGAGGAAAAGTGTAAAGCTATATGTTCAAATCCCTGTTTTAAATTCTTTTGGGTATATATTATAAAGAATTGTCAGGTTATGGGGTAACTATTTATCCCATCTTCCTCCTGTAGCACCTTCGTTTCACTTCACAACGGTTAAGTTATACTATTTTACATCTGCACTAACAATGCACCATAGGGTCCAATTTCCCCATATCCTTACCATTTCTTTTACATATACAATTGTTATTGTAATGGTCTGAAATGGAATCTCGTTTTGTTCTTGAAGAGGGTTGAGACAAGAACCGTCTCACTATATAGCCCTTTTTAATACCTTGGTAGCTCAAGCTGTCCTCAGACTCAGAGAGCCTTCTCCCTTGGCCTCCCAAGGCATCACACCAGCTTCCTTGTGGTTTGGATTTGTGTCTCCCTTATTATTAATCATCAAGCATCTCTCTTTTCCTTTGCTTATTAGCCATTTTATATACTCTCTGGAGAAAAATCTTCTCAATTTCCTTATTCATTTTTTCATCAAACTTTTTTTATTGTTGTGTTATGTAAGTTCTTAATATATTAGTACTTGTTAAACTCTTAAATTTTTAATTAATTTTAAAAAGTCTGTATGTACATGTGAAGTATACATGTATGTATGTACATGTACATATGGATATAGGTACTTGTGCCATGGTGCATGAATCAAGGTCAGGGAACAATCTCAGGTGTTGGTCCCTGCCTTCCAGAATTCCAGTGATGACAAAATTTGTATTATCAGTTTCCCCAAATCACCATTTTAACCCGTATATGTTTAAAAGGACAGAAATTATTAAATTCAAATTTTTGATGATTTTTGCCCCCACAAAGTCTATTTGCCACATTCATTCAAAGTTAAAAAAAAACAAAAACAAAAAACTTCAGACAGTACAAAAGTAGTCTTTTCATTTATCCTCCAATTTAGGTTTTTGGTATAGCCACCAGAAGGAAATGAACACCGCTGCGGTGCAAAAATGAAAGGAAACAGCTCACAGACTTAAGGTCAGCACTAAACTTTCCGGTTGACAGAACCGATTTTAACTGAGAACTCAACTGCGGCGGTCTCCAGGCAGAGCAGAGCCTRCTGCTGCAGAAGGGGCGTGGCAAGCACTAACTTTCCGGATTGGAACTCGGTTCTCATTAGACTCTTGGGGGTTGACAGAAACAAGGAGTTTGCCTCCCCCGCCCCCTTTTTTCTCTTGTCTTGGTTTTTCCTGAAGCAAGGTCTCACTATTTAGTCCTGGCTGGCCTAGCTACCCAAATTCCGGGATTAAAGGTGGCGTGCGACGCGACCTAAGACACCAAAAGAGGCATCTGCAGACGGAGACCAACGCGCGCGTTAGTTTGGGTAACTGTGCACGTTAAGACTCCGTGGACCTGTGGCGAGTCCCAGGGATTTCCGACTACAACAACGGGCTGGCGGAAGCACCGCCTCTCTACGRGAGGAAACAATCGCGCTTTCAGACATCGATTTCTCTCTCAGAAGCGGGGCCGTGATTTTAAAACAAAATCTAAGCCAATTAACTCCGACAACAACAAAGACGAGGACCCAGGGAAGGTTTTCGGGAAGCAAACGAGTGTGGTAAAATGACCAGAGGAGACCCTTCTCGAGGGCCAGCAGAAAGCGGCAGCTCGCGTGGGCTCTCCCCCGCGAGCGAGCGAGCGAGCGAGCGAGCGCGGCAGCCGCTGCCCGGGCACCCCCGCACGTGGGTCGCGCGCGCTTCGGCCAACTGCCACTGTGAGCGAGCACCGCCCACAAGCCGCGGCGCGGGCTGAGGAGACCCGGCGTCTCGAGGCTAGCGACGACGCGTGGCCCTACCTGCCCAACTCCCGCAGGGCGGGGATCATGGACGCCAGCTCCAGCCCGTGGTCGCCCATGGCGACAACGAGCGGCTCCCAAAACAGCCGCCGCCGGTGCCGGGCTTCTCCACAGCCGCCTCTGGAGGAGTGGGCGGAGCGTCGACGGGGGCCCGCGAGGTCCAAAACTTCTCCCGGAAGCCGCTGTTGGTTGCTGTTGGGTCCCTGGGAAATCCTGGAGGCGACGGGGGCGGAGCCGAARCAGACGTGCCCGCCCACTTTTCTTCCCACGCGAGTGCGTGACTCCTGGGCGGGTATTTTTGCACAAACCTGGATGCTCAGCGAAGCAGAATGCCAGGATCTGGGTTGGAGAGGGACCTGACGACCCAACAAAGTTAGATATTTCCTTATGTCAGAATGGCGTATTTGTCTAGGTAGGGCCGTGCAGTAATGCTTAATGTTTACATTTACTGTTCAGGGCACAAGGGTAATTTCTGATACAACCTCCGAAAATAAAATTAAAAAATGGTGCAATAGCAGCCGGATGCGCTCTTGACTGCAGGATTGGAACTTGCTGTCCTTTGAACACCCATCCCTTTGCCCCTCTTCTTCAGCTATGCTTGCAGAAATGACACGAGTCTTATACAGCAACGTAAACTCACTCTTTCCCCCCTTTTTGTCTTTTTTATTTTTCTGTATAGCATGTAGAACCTAATGATATTGAGTGTGTGTTTTGAGAGCAAGGGCTTGTTTATTTTGCCTGTTGCTGTCAACCCAAGAACTAAAACAGTCCCTGGCACATAGTTTATGTTTAGTACATATTTTTGAATGAATTGTTGAATGTTATAAACTCTGGGGRAAAAAAACTATCATTGCACTTTCTAGAAGCTATATCACCTCAGGAAAGTACTTAATCTTTTTGTATTTTCATTTATTCATCTCCTAAGAGTACAGGAAAGGTTAAAAGGTGCCAGAATCAGACCAGAGAATGTCATATATTTCCCTTGCTCCATTCCCACCTCTCCCCGTCTCTTTTTCTCTTCTCCCACCCTTTGTTTTTGAGCCAGAATCTCCCTATGGTTCCCTGGCTGGACCTGATGCGGACTCCCATTCTCAGCCTCTCAAATGCTGGCATTACAGACATGTGCCCCTATTGAATGGCAAGTGTTCAACCCCAGGTTGGCTTGGGGGTAAGCCTGTGGTACCTTTTCAGGTTTAGATGCGTCATGTGGGAGGGTCCAGCTCACTGTGGGTGATGCTGCCCAGGGCCTGGTGGCCCTGAGACCTCTTTTTAAAAGTGATGAAGATGGAGCTGGTAGCAGAACCCCCACTCCGGCCTCTGCGTCTGCCGTAGGTGCTTGCCTTGGGGTCCCTCAGTGATGCGGTCTGTTGAGGAACTATAAGCTGAAATAAACCCTTTCCTCCCCATGTCCATTTCCATGCTGTCACAGCAACAGAAACCTGACGTAGGACAGGCAACAATGAAAAGTAACGTGTCGGCTAAAAAGTGAGAAAAGCTAAAGTAATGTGTCGGCTAAAAAGTGAGAAAAGCTAGCTGGTTTAAAATCATATTGAGAAAAAAGACAATAATGGCAGAGCCGAGGGCGCATCCCAGTGGAAGAGCACTGACCTAGCACGCGAGGCTCCAGGCACTRTGCAAACTGCATTTTAAAGAATTTCTTTAAGGCATAGCTGCACATGCCTACAATCCCCTTACTTTGGGGATAGAGGCAGAAGGCTCAGGAGTTGAAGGCCATTCTTAGCTCCATGATGAGCTCAAGGGCAGTCACGGATACCGGGGAACTTTGTCCCCCCCCCCCAAAAAAAAACCCCGAACAACAAACAACAAAAACCAATGTGTAGCTCATCATTGAGCAGCACTGCAGTTATGACGTGCAGGACCCCAAACAGCAGAGCTCTGGGAATCTAATCCAAAAAGTAATTTTTAAAACAATTATTGCCGGGCGTTGGTGGCGCACGCCTTTAATCCCAGCACTTGGGAGGCAGAGGCAGAGGCAGGCGGATTTCTGAGTTCGAGGCCAGCCTGGTCTACAGAGTGAGTTCCAGGACAGCCGGAACTACACAGAGAAACCCTGTCTCGAA